>JARYGA010001310.1:0-121306 GCA_030545235.1 Helianthus tuberosus | reverse complement strand
TCTCAGGGCCTATGCCCAAATTAGACAAGTCACCTACTAACAAAGCGCAGAATAAAACTTATGCAAACATGCAAAAGTAACAAACAATAAATACTATGAAGAAAACTTACCAGCACCAGCGGCAGGTTGCGCGGACAGATAATTGTCCCGCGGAAGAACAAAGTTCTTCACAATGTGGTGATACTGTGGTGATACCACAGCTCTTTATCAGACTTTTTGGCAATAGTAGCCATCTTCCCACCTTCTCTCTCAAACGCCACAACGTACAAAGAAACAACTACAATAGAAGAGGAGCAAGGTCAAAAAGGGGGGGGGGGGAAGAGAAGAAAGATAAAGAAACAGGGCAAGACCCAAAATCTTACCTTTATCACCTTCCATATACACCGGCTTATCTTCCCGGTTCATCCTCCAAATCAGACTCATGCTGGCACCAACGAGGGCTTTCTCCGGCAAAGCAATAGACGGAACATCCTTTAAATCTTGGTACCAATTTTCGTCAACAGGAGTTTGGATAGTCTCAGTAGGAACATCCTCCTTTCCCCTAAAATCCATCCTCATCGGGATAACTCCTGCTTTAATAAAAAATAATTTTTGCTTCCAGTCATGGAATGATTTTGGGGGTTGAAGCAGAATCTTCTTCGCCGATGCTCTTTGTACAAAGAAATAGAACCCTAACCATACCGATTGGGTGCATCTGGGAGATATGGAACTTGTAATACTCAAGAATTTCGAGGAAAAATTTCGTTACAGGTAGACGGAAGTTACCTGCACAAAAGAAATCCCAAAATAGGGTCACATACCCGGCCGGAGCGTCCGCCGCCGTCTGACCCTCTTCAGGGTATCGGGCACCCCAGTTTTCCGGGAACCTGAGATTCCGAATCAAACCATCAAAAGTTTCCCTAGACCACTTTAATGGTGGAAGTTCGGCAGACATTTCTTCAGTAGAGTCTTCGTGATGATCTCCGGTTGACATAAGAGGAAGAAATTGCAAATTCTTTCTAGAAACGAATAAAGGAGACGAGAAGGAAAAAGGTTTTCAATGAAGTAATGATTACTGAAAATAGGAAACCTAAAACACTTATATACGCACCGCCATAAATAGCCTAGGTAACTGTAACAACACCTTTTTTGGGATGGCACAGTTATCCAAGCGTCAGGGGCGAGTGGGGAATAGCACAAACGCAACTTCACATGCGCGTACGAGACACGGTCAGTAACATACAGGCTGACAATGACAACTGTCACACGTCAACAGTCATTACGGCACCTCTTTGCAAACTCAAGGTCAAGAATTTCAAAAATCAAAATAAAAAACAGAAGTCTCTTCCTCCAGAAGATTCTTCAAATTCGAGCTAAAAAACTATACAGCTAAAAGCAACCCTCTCTCATAGTCCAGTGCTCCACTTACTTGCATAAGAGCAACACTAGACTGGGGGACTTGAAGGGGTAAGGTCCCAAAAACCTCACCTTAAGGACTTGGGACCATACCACAATCTTATCTTTTAACCCTCTTTTAGACCTTGCGCGGCCGCGCACTGGTCCTACAAAAAGAGCTTAGGAAAAAGACAGCAGACTACACCTGCGCACCAAAAGGAAACTAATGAATCCTTAAGCACAACAAAGGGATAAAATCCTGATTAAACACTTCCGCTTAAATAATACCCAGACTTGGATATTATTTATACTGATACCACACGATAAGGAGTCACACCGGATTATGGCAATAATCTTCTAGAAGACTCAATCGTGCACCACCAGGCGGTTATAACCGTCTTGGCCACGTGTTATCATCCCATGCTACCTTGAAGTCACAATGATAGCATGGAATTGGAGAGAAACCTCCACTTGCCCACTTTCCACATGGCAACACCCCAGCCGTTGATCTAAATGGCGATCCGTGTGCTTTCACGTCAGATCAAAAAGATTAACGGGGAAAGAAAAATAACCGCTTACGGAGTTAGCATCTTCTGTTAACGTTTCAATAACAGGTTTTCCTGCCCAAACTCGTGGCTATAAATAGAAGAGTAATTCAGGTATGATCTTCAAGTCACACTCACTTCACTTATACTCTTTCTTCTTCATATACCGATACTTATTCTCACGCCGGAGGGTGGTCACGGAGAGAACCCCCATTCTCCCTGTGACGAGGCTGACGGTGTTTTGTTTTGCAGCCATCGAGAAGAAGAGGAGATCCTATCCTTTGAATCAAACGAGAGAGAACCAACCCTTTTTATGCAGAACCTAACCCCCTGAATTATTTGATTCCGGTCATTTATCCAGTGTTTCTTCACGTATTTAACGTACACGTTGCACAAGTAGCAGAGAGTAAGATACACGTCCTTATTTGCATCGTAACTATTAAACATACAATCCGTTGATCATATAACAAGTGTACGGGTTTCACGTGCAATCAATCACTTAGCAGTATATGTGTTTTCACAGTTCACAGACATAGAAAAGACCCTCGTATGTCACATAACAGATTACTCAATTCATACATGTCCACACTCATGAGCATGTCACTTTGTGGCATTTAACAAGTAAATTAGTTATCCACAAAGGTTAATTCAAGTTCTTCATTCCTAAATGTAGTTGCTAACATGTATCAATTGTATAATCAGCACATTCACCATCATGGGTATCAAGGATTATTTGAACATCACAACAGTTTCTAAATCCTGACACATAATTCTTTCAATAGATGCTCATCATCCTATTCAGAATCATGCATACATACAACTCTGTGTAACAAGTTTACATTTCAAGCATCACAGATACGAAACATCAGGTTTTTCGTCGTGGAGGTTTGTGTGGCGAAACACTATGTTTTGTCGGCAAGAAGGTGGCGAAACACTATATTTCGTCGGCAAAAAGGTGGCGAAACACCTAAGTGTTTCGTCATCATGCAGTTTCGTCCCAATACTAGATCATCTTGCACACACAGAAACCCTAATCATCAGTATCACTAAATATGCTACCACATTTTAAAGTTCAACAGTTACTTTTTATGATCTGTTCATCATGAACTCGATTTTATTCATACTCAGATTATAAGCAAGGCCCTTCATGCTAACAGAAATATACGCAGTCACAGATCCTCAGAATACCCATTACTCATCCTAGTTAACCTCTAATTCCATGATAACTGACATCAACACAGCCCACCGGTTACGACTTCTAGGACCATACTAATCTAGCCATTCATATCCTATCGTTCAATCAATTAAGTCAATCTGATTATACCACGAAACCCCATATTGCCGATACACATACACATAACCAGACATACGCTTAAGCAAGATATACACATAAGCAGGGTACATACAATAACAAGATATACACATAAACAAGACATCAAGGAATATAGGTTAAATCCATAAGTAACATACTAACCGAGTACAAGAAAAGGAGTAACGTGCAAGCTAGAAAGAGGAAGACTTCAATCGCGTGTAGGCTGCCGTCGAGCTTAGATAGGTTTAGGGTTTTCGTTTACATCTTATGATATTACATAACATCAAGCAGTTGGGCCACGAAATGGATTGGACCGAAGCCCTTATTGGCGACAAACTCTCCTGACGAAACACCTAGTGTTTCGTCGAGGCTCATGAGTGACGAAAGTCCTACATGTTCAAACATTAAACCCACCACACAACTAAATCATTCTACAATGATATTAATGATACAACGTTCAATGAAATGTAAAACAGGATTTGTGAAACAGGTGACGCGTAAAGGAAAGGTCTTGAAATCTCGGGTTCTCACATCATCCCCAACTTGAAAGAAATTTCGTCCCGAAATTTGATAAGCAATCCAAAAGTGACACGGTAAATCAAAAGTAACACAAAGCGGTAGAGTGTTAGATTAGGATGACTGTGGATTTTCCTCGGGCACCACATCATCCCAAACTTGAAAGGGAATTTCATCCCGAAATTCGCCAATGATACCAGAAGTTGATACAACCGTTTGAACTGCTGAGGGTAGTAGGGCTTACTCCGATCATTGCGTTCCCTCGTGAACTCTGGTCCACGTTTTGAGTTCCAGCGAACTCCCACGAGATAACTCGAGGGTAGTAGGTATCACAAATGTTTTCTCGGTTAAACGTTTCTATAGATTTGAGTCATACTGACATCGAGAACGTTACCCAATTTGTCAGGTAACTCGAGTTTGTGAATATGTCCCCGATTCGTTCCAGAAGTCTAAATGTCCCAACGCATCGTAAACTAAACTTGCCACGTTTTCCATAGTGCCCCGCACCCTCCCAGGGTGAGACTTTCGATTATGATACGTTCGCCTACAGTGAACTCCCAGTGTTTCCTAAGCTTATCAGCTTTTCCTGACGGTCACGCGTTGCCGTCAAATGATTTCCGATCTAAACAATCTTTCCAAGTGGTTCGAGTACAATCCTGGATCTGTGATTAGGTTGTCACCCACCTTAGTCGAAAAAGGAGATTAGCGTTACTATCGATGCAATGTCTCAAACAGAGCTGTCTGAATACAAGAATGGTAGTTGTTGCAGTAAATTCAACCAGAGGTAGGTGTCCTTCCAATGTTACTAAGTCAATCACACACATGCCCGCAGCATGTCTTCAAGTGTCAGGATGGTGCGTTTACTCTAACTGTTTGTCCTATGATGATGAGTAATGCTCCTGTCTATACGTGAGCCAAGAGGGTTGTGTAATGCTTGTCATAAATCAGGTATAGATCAAAATCAGAAGTAACAGGAGTTGGCACCTCGTGCCTAAAAATCAGCCTCTCTCAGCGGAATATTAGTTTCCTTGATTGCAAGAGAGTGTGCTGGTTTCGTGAGACGATCAACGATCACTCAGGTGATATTGTTTCCGTTTCGAGTTATAGGTAGCCCAGTGACAAAATCCATGGCATTCTGTTCTCATTTCCATATGAGTGTCTCTGGTTGCTGATACTTCACCTTGACTTTCCCACAAGTCAAACATCATTCACATACCTCGCTAGGTGGGCCTTCATGCCCGATCACCAGTACAAGGTTCATAAATCCTAATATCTCTCATCAAAACCCAGACGACTAGAATATCGAGGCCGGTGTGCTTTGCTCAACACAAATTCCCTACAGTTACTGTATAATGAGATCTACATTCGTTCCATGAGGTAGCGAATATCGTCCGTCCTGCCAAGGTTGCTTCCCCATGCCCCGCATGGGTTCAACTTGGAAATTCTCTCTCTTCAGTTCTCTTGTTTGGATAGAGCTAGCCTGATCAGGTAGGTTAGAGTTGATAGTGAGCTGCAAAGCTCGTGTATATTCAAGTTTCACAGTCATAATCATCCAAAAATTCCATCCAGCGATGCCATTAACTGATTTAGCTTTTCTGAAACAAAAGTACACAGGGGGCCCTTGTGATTGGTCTACGTAGTGCATCTGGCACCGTCCAAGTAATGCCTCCCACTTAAATCCAAAGACCACGACTTCTACTGCAGGTTGTGAGTCGTGCAATTCTTCTGGTTATGCCACCACTTAAACCATCACCTTCTCGTGTTGCATCGGCGTGTAACTGGGACTCTGATTCAGACCATCATGGTATACCAATAGATCACCCGTACCCTCGGGTAAAGACGATGCTCAGAGCATTGCAGAGTTGAGATTCGAAAGCTAAAAAGACATCCTCCTGTTTTGTCTTACACGAACACAGCACCCTGCTGTGGTAAAGAGGTTACAGCAGCTCAATTTTCGAACATTCCTTGATGAATCTGCGATAATATCTAGCGAAACCAAGAAATTGATGTATCCCCGAAGGAATCTTTGGTGTTCGATTAGTTTTAACCAAAATGGGTCTTAGCGAGATCCACGTGTATTTCCCACTTTGTTGATTATATGACCAAAAGGTACCTCTCGAACCCAGTAATTACATCTAACAAGATTTCACGCGGAGTGGCTCCTCCCTCAGGAGCTCTAAAATAAGATACAGATGCCGCCCATGATGTTCCTTTCTCGTGGAAATGATCCAGAACGTCATCGATAAACACGGTCGTTTTATGTGGTCCATAAAGCTGCTGGTGTGTTGATTAACTCACTGGTCATGGTGTACAAAGTCGCACGAGCCGTTTTGCGTTCACTATGCCGCTCCAAGAACCTTCTCCCCTTGGACTTCCATCTGATAATAGCTCGTTTCGTTAATTAGTCCTCAAATGGAAGCTTGTCCCTCGCAATTGGTCAACAGGGTGTTACTACATGGTCGAAGCGAACGGTTCTTGACTGTCACCTTGCTGAGTTCTCGATAATTAGTACACATACGAAAAGGCTTATCTTCATGGATATAACTGGGACTCCCCAAAGCGAAAAGCTAGGTCCGACAAAATTCCTGTTCGATAGTTCCTGTAGTTGGTTAGACAATTCTTGCAACCCTCCTTATGCAAGACGGTAAGAGTACAAGTATTCAGAGCTGCCTCTGGCATGAGATCAACTGAGATTCTGACTAACAGTTGTGGAAGTAAACCTGGAAGTTCCTCGAATAGCACACTGAGAGGAGTCACGAACAATCGGTGGATCCCCGATCCTATTTTCCTTATCCTTACCATCAGAAGCGGTTGCTAACATAGCGGGGAAATCCCTCTGTAGACACTTCTGGACCTTCATAGCTGGAATGGCGCTAACCCTTACACCACTCTGAAACTTTAGAACAGACAACGATCCTCCACTAGGGAGAAGGGTACACAAAATCTTCTCCTCACAGGGTATATCTACGCGATCTCTGGATAACCAATCCACACTAACTACTGCATCAAGACCATTAAGGATAGTAGAAGGAAGGTCGATGTCGAACACTTATCCCATAAGGTCGAGCTTGTATCCCAAAAAATATATGAGTTTTCAGTTGGCTTGTCATCAGCCGATTCCGCAATAGGTTCAGTTTCAAGAAGCATCAGGGTTGAACGGAACGAAGACGAAGCGATCATTTATCAAGAACGTGCAGGCTTCCATGTTGTTATAGTCCTGGCATCGCCCATGCCAATCCCAAATGTCCCTCCACAATCACCACTACCGGTGTTGTGGTTACGGTTACGAGGATTCCCAATACTGTCATTATTCCCTTAGTTGTTGTCTTGACTTGTCAATAGTTAATCCTTGTTGACTTCACCTTCGTTTCCATGCTATAGGCTATGATTACGAGTACCTTGATGTTGTCGCGACTGTTGCCTCTAATGTCGTTGGTTGTAACGGTGTCCTGCGACCCTTCACCAACAGGGTCCATCTTTTCACTTTCCTTGCCACGTCCTAAGGCACTACTCATGGTGCGGGGAGTTACACATTTCACTCTACAGTCATTTGTCATCGAGTATGTCCCGTTTGGTTCATAAGAGTTGACTCCCATAAGTTGCTGACTAGAGTTAAGGATTCGATTGTAGCCAATTTCCTGGTGTTCGTTGCCGGTAATCAAAGTCGTTCTAATACTGAGGTCGGTAAAGCACCATGCTCATCCTCTTGTCCATCGTTCTTGCGAGTTGATAGAGTAATACATAGTCTGTTGCTAGAGTGTTGCAGAAGTATCACACTTCGGGATCTAAGGTGTCAATACGTTGAGTTCCAGCAGACAAAGAGTAGTGAGAAAAGATATAGACCAATCGTTGATGCTGCAACATCCAACTCAGGGACGTCTGTACAAGCACCTAAATTTCTACACAATACGCTAGGCATTCAGTTGAGTGTTCAGGTGATACTCGATAGCATCGAGATTCGTAAGGATTCAGAGAGGAGTAAAGAATCATGTTCGAGTAGGAGACAATCACTCCTATGACCCCTATAGGTTTGTTACGTTTCTCACTGTTCGAATAACGGAACAGAACCCCTTTTTCACTTGTTAAGCCTCACTGGGACTCACATGCACCCCACTTTATTATTATGTGTGCACCCACAATAATATTGTGATTTGCATGTTCATCTCAGTTCCTCCTAACTCATGTCAAATGGTTCTTCAAAACTCGGGTATCAAACGGAGGTTATCAAAACGATAAGATCACAGTAATCCATGGACTATGACATACTATTAACGCATCATAATGCAAGCAAACAATTCATGCCATCATGCTATAGTGACGAGCGTGTGTTCGTATGTTACGTCATAAACAAATGTGTACTAGTCATGTGATGTATGCAACAAGTGAGAAAGACGAACCTTGCAATCTGGAGCTGAGTGTCATGGTCGTATTCGCGTATTCAGAACTGTTCGGTTATAGTCTGGTTTTACAAAAATGTTTTAAAACCAAGTTCACTATAACCAGTGGCTCTGATACCAAACTTTCACACCCCCAAAATACCACATGCGGAAACCCCGCGGGACGTGTGACGTACCAGGATCTAGCCACCAATCACATTGAACTTATAACAAGATTTTTAAATAAAACTTTCATTAATTAACATAAAGCATTACAAAACGTTAAATGTATTTCAACATATACAGCAGAAGCATAAATCATTTGTTTAGTGTTTCATAAAACACATGTACAAAAGCCATTAGACTTGACTTGTGATTCCATGTATCTCGACCCATGACCACTCCAGCATCCCAGACAGCAAGTTCCAAATGATATAAACCTATAGACCTGCAAGCATGTAGACAAGTGTGTCAGACGACGCTGGTGAGTTCAAAGTTTGTTAACATGTTTTACTTACCAGATATGCGTATGAGACGATTCAATGATTTGATGTTGTTATTAACTCGATTACCGCAGATGGCTCTAGATTTATTTGCCCAAACCCCAATACTCTATCAACCCTTTTTATGCAGAACCTAACCCCCTGGATTATTTGATTCCGGTCATTTATCCAGTGTTTCTTCACGTATTTAACGTACACGTTACACTAGTAGCAGACGGTAAGACACAAGTCCTTATTTGCATCGTAACCGTTAAACATACAATCCGTTGATCATATAACAAGTGAACGGGTTTCACGTGCAATCAATCACTTAGCAGTACATGTGTTTTCACAGTTCACAGACATAGAAAAGACCCTCGTATGTCACATAATAGATTACTCAATTCATACAGGTCCCCACTCATGAGCATGTCACTTTGTGGCATTTAACAAGTAAATTAGTTATCCACAAAGGTTAATTCAAGTTCTTCATTCCTAACTGTAGTTGCTAACATGTATCAATTGTATAATCAGCACACTCACCATCATGGGTATCAAGGATTATTTGAACATCACACTAGTTTCTAAATCCTGACACACAATTCTTTCAATAGATGCTCATCATCCTATTCAGAATCATGCATACATACAATTCTGTGTAACAAGTTTACATTTCAAGCATCACAGATACGAAACATCAGGTTTTTCATCGTGGAGGTTTGTGTGGCAAAACACTATGTTTTGTCGGCAAGAAGGTGGCGAAACACTATGTTTCGTCGGCAAAAAGGTGGCGAAAGACCTAAGTGTTTCGTCATCATGCAGTTTCGTCCCAATACTAGATCATCTTGCACACACAGAAACCCTAATCATCAGTATCACTAAATATGTTACCACGTTTTAAAGTTCAACAGTTACTTGTTATGATCTGTTCATCATCAACTCGATTTTATACATATTCAGATTATAAGCAAAGCCCTTCATGCTAACAGAAATATACGCAGTCACAGATCCTCAGAATACTCATTACTCATCCTAGTTAACCTCTAATTCCATGATAACTGACATCAACACAGCCCACCGGTTATGACTTCTAGGACCATACTAATCTAGCCATTCATATCCTACCGTTCAATCAATTAAGTCAATCTGATTATACCATGAAACCCCATATTGCCGATACACATACACATACACATTACCAGACATACGCATAAGCAAGATATACACATAAGCAGGGTACATACAATAACAAGATATACACATAAACAAGACATCAAGGAATATAGGTTAAATCC
This sequence comes from Helianthus tuberosus, assembly GCA_030545235.1. Taxonomy (NCBI): domain Eukaryota; kingdom Viridiplantae; phylum Streptophyta; class Magnoliopsida; order Asterales; family Asteraceae; genus Helianthus; species Helianthus tuberosus. The sequence continues at coordinate 111,406 of JARYGA010001310.1, read as the reverse complement.
ATAAGTAACATACTAACCGAGTACAAGAAAAGGAGTAACGTGCAAGCTAGAAAGAGGAAGACTTCAATCGCGTGTAGGCTGCCGTCGAGCTTAGATAGGTTTAGGGTTTTCGTTTATATCTTATGATATTACATAACATCAAGCAGTTGGGCCACGAAATGGATTAGGCCGAAGCCCTTATTGGCGACAAACTCTCCTGACGAAACACCTAGTGTTTCGTCGAGGCTCATGAGTGACGAAAGTCCTACATGTTCAAACATTAAACCCACCACACAACTAAATCATTCTACAATGATATTAATGATACAACGTTCAACGAAATGTACAACATGATTTGTAAAACATGTGACGCGTAAAGGAAAGGTCTTGAAATCTCGGGTTGTCACAAAGGTGATCCCCTATCTCTCTTTATCTTTATCTTGGCAATGGAATCACTATCTAGCTTTATGATTAGTGCCTCCAATGCAGGGATAATAAAAGGCATTAAACTTCCAAATGGGGGGCCTAATTTAACACATCTCGTCTTTGCGGATGATGTTATGTATTTAGGGGAATGTTCGAGGAGAAATATTTCTAACATCAGACGATTAATGGGATGTTTCTACCTCGTTTCGGGGTTGAAAATTAATTTACAAAAATCCTCACTTTTTGGGTTTGGGTTCTCTCCGGAGGAAAATTCTCAATTGGCTAACCTCCTAAACTGTAATCTCGGGTCACTTCCTTTTATCTGTCTTGATCTTAAAGTGGGTGCAAACATAAACTTGGTAAATAATTGGACCCCGGTAATTGATACTTTTCATCAAGATTATCTCTTTGGAAAGCTTCAACATTATCTATTAGGGTAAGGACAACTCTCATTAAATCGGTTCTTGATTCACTCCCTTTATACTATTTCTCTTTGTTTCAAGCTCCAAATACGGTTTTAAATAAACTTGAGAAACTTAGAAGAGATTTTTTATGGGTGTATCAGAGGTAATAAACAAAATGCATTGGGTTCGATGGATAAAAGTTATTGAACTAATTGCAAATTGGGGTTTGGGTTTCGGCTCTATAAAAGATATGAAGAGCGGCCTGTTGGCAAAATGGGCGTGGAGATACAAGACAGAAGTGAGAAGATTGTGAAGAAAGGTTATCTCAAGTATACACTTCGATCCAAAACATGGTAATTTCTTACCCTCAAAAAAGGGATTATCATGTGTTTGGAACAATATTATAATGAATGAGGCGGTTCTCAAGAAAGACAACATTCATCTTAATCGGCTGATGAAAGGCTCAGTTGGCAATGGGAAAGAGATACAATTTTGGACGGATACTTGGGCATCAAACATATCATTTTAGTACCTTTTTCCTGCTTTATTCTCCTTAGAAAAATACTAGGGGTGCATGGTAAGCGATAGAATCATAGTAGCGGGTCCAGTTGATTAAATTGAGTGGCAATGGCATCGAGCACCTTCAACAAACAGAGAAATAACGGAGTTGAATGGGATTTTTGATATCTTGACACAAATTTCTATCACAAACCAAGATGATAAATGGATTTGGCAAACCGAAGACTTGGGGACTTTCACGGTTAAATCCGCATGAAAGATTATATGGAATATTATTGTAGTTCCTTGTGATATAATTTTTTAATGGAATAGATGGATACCGCGTAAAGTGAATGACGGTTGGTCCGTAGGACAACCCTTAAGTGCTATAAATGGTATTTTAATCCTACATTAGTCGAGTAATTGTCTAGAATTAGATGACTATGTTTGCTTGTGTTTCAGGTACATTCAGAGCTTAAAAGTGTGGAAATGAAGCTTCGGAATAGGCGCGGCTGGATTAGAGATTGAAAGATGGAGCATTAATGAAGAAAATAATTTATTGGAATTGAAGAAATAAGAAGATAGCATGATAGGGGACGAAATTACGAGAACGTAGGCGAAAACGGTGAAGAAAACAGAGTTGAAACGAAAAAGTTACGCTGAAAACAAAATTTCATGTTGAAGCCTACCGTAGCTTACGGTAGAGGGCGTAGCCTACGGTAGACACTGGCAATTTTTTACCACCGTAGCCCAGTTTTGAATCACCGTAGCATTTTATGTTCCACCGTAGGCTACGGTAAGGACCGTAGCTTACGGTGGAGGCCTGCGTGAAACTTGTAACTCCCACTTTTTAGGAGTTTTATTGTGCCTTTTCATGATCTTATCATTGGCAGACGTTTTTGGAGCAGTTCTTGGGTGATTTTTGGCACTTTTTCTTGGTTCAAAACAATTCTAAACATTTCGGTTTGTGTTTTGATTCTTATGAACATTGATCTTTGTGTGATGATGATGTGCCAAGTCATGAGTGGCTAAACTTGTTGGTGATCATCCTTGGGTGAAGGTTTGTCTAAGACATTTTGTGTTTTTATCCGAATTTCAAGAATAATAGACTTGAAATGTTTGTTTGTTTATTATGGTGTGTTGATGCTTGTTTGTAAATTGTTTATTTATGTTTTGATCATAGTCTAAACCATACGTTCTTGGTGCCGTTGGCAATCGAGATACCATGGGAGGGATTAGGGTTGGATATTGATTAATTGGTCATCGGGTAACAACCTCGCATTCTTGTAATCCGAGTACTTAGTTCTCTTTCATCACAAACAAGTAACTACACATGAGCCATGTCTATGTGGTTCTTTCTAGTTGGATTAAAACACTAGTGTCATTTGAAACCGGAAACCTAGGATGGTCATTTTCTCCTAATCTGTTTTCACAACCAACCTTTGATTTGCAATCCAATTAGTTTAATTTAGATAACTAAAAACAATCAACCAAATCTCTGAGTTTACATTTCTTGCAATTTAGTTTAATCTAGTTCTATAGATGTAACACCTCGTAAAATCACGTCCAATGATGTATTGACACGTATAATAAACCCTAATTAAGTCAAACGTTGAATTTGAGGGACTAATTTTGCGAAAAATCAAAAACTTTGATTATAGAAGGACTGGAAATGTTAACATGCTTATTATAATCCTCTGAATAACATTACATGGTAATCATATTCGCAAATGGGCCACTTGTTGATTGAGAATAGCCGTTTGCAAATTTGATTGAAAGTTTGCGCGTCGAAGGGTAAAAAGCATCAACATGTTAATTCTTACCTCTGAGTGACCTTTTAACAAACCGAGAGCTTCATAATAATTTATTATACTCTCGGGAATGCCTAATATTGGCCATTAAGGGCTTTTACGCCTTTAAGTGACGTTACGCGAAACTTTGCAAGTTTAAGGGGTTAAAAGCGTCAATATGTTTAATTATACCTCTGAATGACATTTTAACGAACCCGAAGCATCGTGATGTTTAATAATACTCTTGAGAATGCCTAATATGGATTAGATAAGGCTTTGATGCTATTAAACGATGATATGCGCAAGTTTGCGCATTAGAGGGACCTATAGCGTCAACTTTTGAATCTACGCCTTTTGGTGATCATTTAAGCGAACGGGGGTGTAGTAATATTTAAACACATGATTTGGGATATCCATTATGGGCCACGGAAGGCTTGGATATCATTAAACGACATTTCGCACTACTTTGTGCGATTAAAGGACTATTTGCGTCAAACTGCAAAAATATACCGAATCGAATGGCAGCGAACATTTTCGAAACTTGACCATAAGTTAAAAATATCATAAATATCCTCTACATAGCTTAGAAATAGGCTTTGAGGGGTTCGGTGTGGAAAAATAAACTTTTGAGTCAAACAGGGACTAAAAGCGTCAAAAAGTGCATAAATTTGCATTTTCGCGCATATCTTACGTTCTGAATATATTCGGACATCTAAAAATTTATGTAATCATTTAAATATTTTATTTTAGTGATTGGCATGATAAAATTCCATTCATCATGTAATTTGGATCGTTTTTCGCGTCCGTTCATGTTTCGTCGTAATTAACCGAACAACGCAACCGTACGGCCAAACAAACCGACATCCGAGATGTTTTTGAGCATGTTTCATGTCCCCTACACTTTGGCATCATTGTAGAGCCTTGAAAATGGCTTAACGGGCCTTAACCGTGTCAAAAAGGGCCTTACAAGCTTGCAGGGACTAAAGCAGTAACTTTTGAAAGTCAAAAAGGGATTAGAACTAGTTCAGGGACTGTTCTGGTAGTTTATAAAAGTTTAAAAGCTGAAAAAAGAGGATCTTTTAACCAAACCAAAGACTTCGCTATGCTCGGACTAACTCTCGGGATGCCTAAGAATGTTTACTAAGTGGCCTTAGTACCTTGTTTTAACACGACATAATAAATTGGAAAATGTTGTGTCATTTACGTAAAAGTTTGAAGGTTAAATATCAAGTAAAAATGAGAGGGGCTGTCCTTGTCAACCTCAAAAAGTTAATTCTGAACTTGGTTACATCTGATATAAAATTTCAGGGACCAGTTATGACATTTCTATAGGAAAAATGAGGTTTAAAAGCTGAAAATGAATGCAGGGACCGAAAATAGCAAGCTGCCAAACTGTTTGCTGGTCTGGGCCAGCCACGCGGGCCGCGAAGCCCAAAGGGGCTGCCTACGCGGGCCGCGATCCAGTTAACAGCAGCAGCGATCCAGTTAACAGCAGCAACAACCTGTTTCTTACTGTTTGTTTTACGATTTTTGAAACCCAAAACCATCACACTCAAACCTGGGACTTGTCCACTGAATTGTAAAACTAGATTACACATGTTATGATCTTGTTAACATTTCCAACACTTGGCATCCATCCATGGCCCCTCGAAAACTATAAATAGAAGTTGAATTCATTTGATCAAGGCACACCATCCTTTCAAAATCTGGCTCTCTCTCAAATTCAAGAGGATCCTGGGTATTAGGGAACCTCCTCTGAGTTCTTTTCAATCCATTGAACCCTTTGTAAGCATCCCTTTTTATGCCTAGTTCAGTTTATTGGCTTTTAAAGCCGAAAAAGTCAAACGTTTCGTTAAACGCTTTGACTTTTAATCGGTCGAGTCATGGTTCGCAACGAACATGGCTACGTGATTGTAATTAGGTATGTATTAAACCCTCAAAAGGGCACCTCCTAATTACCACGTTTGCTTAGTTAATTGTCGGGTCAAAATAATTATAATAAAAGTCAAATGAGTCAGTTTTAAATAAAAAAATCATAACTAATGATGTAGAAGCAATAAAATCAGTTTTGTCACTTTAAATAACTTGGTAAATTTTAATTGAACATGTCTAGGCATGTTCAACCCGACAATTCTGAGTTTAGGCACGGTTCAGAACCGAAAGTCGCAAAAGTTGACTTTTTCTTTGACTTTCAGTTCTGACCCGATTTAGATTAGTTTAGATATGCCTTAGGATTCCTTTAGGACCGTGTTATATGTTAGTATAACCCTCTGAGGTTATACAACATGGTTCCATAGAAATCCTAGTTCATTACATGTTTCCGTTAATTGCTTAAATGTTGACCATTATGCCCTTTTGACCTTAAAACGAGATTTTTGAAAATGTGAGAGGACAAAAACCTTTGTTACTGATTTATAAACATATCCTAAAAATTTGACATCAGTTTGAGGTCTAGATTAGGAGTTATGCTTAATGGCGTAATTTGAAAGCTTTTTATTAATTAAACGGCATAATTAGCATAAAGCCTATTTAAAACCAAACTTTTTACTACTGATTTTATAATATAAATAAAATATTTTGAACTTTATAAACTGATCAGAAACTCAGATTTCCTTATATAACCCGAAAATCGCTTAAAACCGACTTTTACGCGCTTTAAACACATAGTATGGGTTAAAACCATTTTTGGCATATAAGACTTAATACCTACTGATGTTTTAAGTAAATTTTTATACTTTAACAGTAAGCAAAAGTTTTGAACTCAGATTTCTAGTTTTGACCTTTAAACCTTATGTGAAATGACCAAAATGCCCCTACGGTGCATAGTTTGGTTATAAATGATAAATTTCACATATATGCAATACCCTACTGATATGTCTTGCAAAAATAAATATTTTTACTGATCATTTTAGACCAGAACCTCAGATTAATATTTAACCTCTTTTATAACCTTTAAAATGACCAAAATACCCCTACGGGGCTTAAATTGATTTTAAATTCGTTTTGGGCATAATGGAAGGTATCCTACTGATATCATAACACATTTTAAGCATATTAACTTAGGGAACCTGTTCATGACTCATTTGGTTACCCGTTATGCATTTTTCACGTTCGGTACGGTTTATGTAACTAGTTTGCATAAATTGACCGAAACGGGTCAAACCTTATCAATTTCACTTCAAAATCCAGAATGTGTTTGGTTTACCCATATTTTGCAAGTCTTCATACTTGTCGGGTATAAATCACATTCTAATCCGGTCTTCGCTTAATCTTGCGTTTTGAACCGTATACCTTTCTTTAAAACTAACCGGTCTAAGTTTAAACTTAAGTAAGACCCGTTAGGATTCTAATAGGTTATTAAAACCTTCGTTCCAGATTTAGGAGCCCAGTAAAAGATATTTGCACTTGCTGATTGTTATACGACTGAGATAAATTGTATAATTTGCTCAGGTAAATACTTTTAACTTATTTTCTGTTATACGGGCTTAGGATACGCTATTATAATAATACCGCTTGGTCGGGTGTGTAATTATTTAAATCGGATTGTGATTAATATATTTGCATAACCCGTTTTAATCTGTTTTGTTTGGTATATGGCTTTTGGGGGGTTAATGACCATGTCCTGGATATCCTCGGCTCATTCATTGAAATGACCACGACTTAAGCACGGGGTGTAGGCATACACCTGACAGTTGTGTATGTAGAAAAGTATCCCATAATAAGGTATTCCTTGTGGGCATTATACTTGTGGTGTGTCAGTTAATCTTGTCCGGCTCTTCTATCCGGCCCTGACGGACGACAAACATTTAAATCAGTATACAAGATTATTTTAAAATAATTGTCCCAAGTTATAAAAAATATTTTGTGCCTTGTGCATTCAAATCAATTTTCTTAAACATTTTCAAAATGAGTCGGTTAATTGTATTTACCAGTGTAAACTGACGTATTTTCCAAAAAGGCTAAGTGCAGGTACTAGACGGAATAGGCTGGCTACTCCTAGCATCAATAAAGAGTCTTGCAAGCTTAGATGTTTATAAATCTGTTGAACAATGATCCTTTTATCTTTGATCCACCTGTGGATCCTTTACAACCTTTTTTGTAATAATTGATATTACTTCCATTCGGTTTGTAATGTTTTTATCTTTCGACTTCCGCTGTGTATTAAACTGTGATAAAGTGTCTATGATGATATCAACTACGTCACAATACTCCCCACCGGTAATACGTGAAAATATCGGGGTGTGACAGGTTGGTATCAGAGCCAACGTTTGAGTGAATTAAACACTAGCCCTTAGTGTTTAATCTCAAATGACACAGTAGCACATTCCTTAGACCTTCTGAGTCTAGACTTAACATAGGAATACTCTCATCCCTATTAAGTATACATTGCTTTCGATATTATATATTTTTTAATATGCCGCCAGGCACAAAAGCTGTCGATGGAAATTTTCCACCTCCGAAGCCTAGAAATGCCAAGCTTCGTATCGCGGCTAGGATAAGCATGCAACCAGTTGGAGGAAAGACCTTTATGGACCTTTTCCCAAAACCAAACTTGTTTAAACCCTTATCCAGACTACGGAGTCCATACCGGAAGGTACCTGAGGCTCCCATATTGAAGATGATACATGTGGATGATATTAAACCCTAATTCTTACCTCCGAGTTTTCAAAATTTCAAACTTAGACTATACTAGTCAAACCTAATCTGTGATCCATGTCATTTCTTTAATCATTTAATCCTTGGATTCTACTTTGGCAATGGATCCTGATTTGAAATATTCCTTTATTCACTAAAATCTTCAGAGTCACTGCTGCGTATGATAAACAAAGATGAAGAAGCAATCAGAATAAAGAAATGAAGACATTTGAAGGCCCTCCTTCCATCATACTTCTTCTTATTTAAGTCCCTATTGGGCCTTTGATTATTGTAGTCTTTTGTGGACATATTATTTCAACATAGTCCTTGTAGACTTACCCATTTTGATAAGACTCCATAAATATATACGTCTATCTATTAAAACTCCCTGGGCGGACATAATAATTCACCATAGTCTTTCCAAGGACATATCATTTCACTGAAATCCCCATATTGACATATTTTATAGTCCTTACATGGACTTATATTTTCATTTCAGTCCCTGCATGGACTAGTATTACCTCAAAGTCCCAGTAAGGACTTATCTTCCTATGTAGTCCATACGTGGACGTTTGTTTATTATAATTCTCTAATGAGCTTATCTTTTGTTTTAAGTCCTTTTATGGACGTATTATTTCATCAAATCCCTATGGGGATATGTTAATTCTAAATAGTCCTTTCGTGATCAAGAGATTTCATTATAAGTCCGTTAGTGGACATGATATTTCATTATAACCCCTTTGTAGACATGATATTTTCATTATAGTCCTTTCAAGGGACGTCTGTTTTAATATAGTCCCTATACGGACTTATGATATTTTTATAGTCCCTATACGGACATATAATTTCCTTTTAGGGTCCTCTATGGACAAGTATGGTACTAAAAGTCCTGTATAAGGCACTATGGTAATTTCTTAATGATTTATTGAAAGTCTTGAAAGATTTTATATAGGTACTCATATCGTCCTTTATCATCCATTAGTATGAATTGATTCGAGCTTTATCGATCTGCTAAATAATTTCAAAAGATCTTCTTAATGGTTTACCCCTGCCAAGTGGTAAGTCCACGTTAATTGGCCAAAATTTTTGGTAGTTAAGGATAATTATTCCTTCTACTATGATAGTTAAGGGATATACCCCTTCTATCCAGAGGTGGTGAACTATGTTCAATCCTCCAAACCTATATGATTAATGCGATCATGGTAATATTGTGTAACCATTAAGATGAATTAATCCCTGTTAACATCTAAGAAAATGTAAACACTCCTGGCAGTGTGATTTGAGAGACCACACTAGCCGTCAAGGCATTTGGACTATGTCCAAGCCTTAAAGCCTATATGATCGAATTAGATCATGGCAAGTATCATCAATATGATGATCAGAATATAAACATCCATTTGTTATGAAGTGCCTACGGGCTATAATATATTGTCCATTAGTGACATTGACATTGTGATCCTTATGATCCCCTGTCCAAGGTAGTGAGCTATGCTCAAGCCTAATAGTCTATATGATCAATGCGATCATGACTAATATCAGCCGATACGATGATCGTACTATTTTAGAAGATATTTGAAGTACAGGCTTAGGCCTTCCTATCTTCATAGTGATATTTTTAAGAAGTACTTTACGACTCGATAGCCATGATTTATGTATAGATCTTCGGTGATTTAGATAACGAAACTAGAATAATACAATAAACACATGGTGGATACGCCGCTGGTACTTCCTATAAATAAGTGTGTTTATTGTATTACCCTTTGTGGCGTTATCCCGAATCACCATTAGGATTTATGTCGCCTACGGGTTATATACTACACTGTCCATTAGAGACATTGTCAAGAGTGGCCGTTATGGTTCATCGTCAAAAGGTGATGGGCAATGCCCAAGCTTTATAGTCTATAAGATCGATAAGATCATGACTAAAATACTCGATTTCAATAATTAAATATATATGTACATGTGTAGGTATGTAAACATCCATTAGTGATGTCATATGATCTGCCTATGTGTCAAAATGAACCGTCTTTTAAGACGATGACAGTTGTAGTCTATGACTCCCTATCCAACGGTGAAGAACTAGGTTCAAATCTTAAATCCCTTGATCTAATAAGACTACGGCTCACAAATTAATGTCTTCCGTGACAGGCTTTTTGCCATATCTTATATTGTCCTTTGCGACTAGACCTTCGTGGCATATGATTGTTAAGTCCTTCCTGGCGGACTCATATTTCACATGTAAAAGTCGTTATGGCAAGCCTTCGAGCCATAAAAAATCGTCAGTATAACAAAGACAGTTGTGGCATTGTGATCCCCTGTCCAAAAGGAAATGGACTCGGTCCAAATCTTAAAGACCATTAATGGTCCTTTTGTGACCTAGGCTGAATATAATTGATATGCATACAAATGACATTCATTAGGAATGTTCATACCCTATTAGCCGGTATGGTTTAAGGATACCACAGCTAAAGTATATTGGTCGTCAAGACGATGACTAGTTATAGAGATGCAACTAAGCAAATGTTTAATTTTGATGTTTAGTGCCAAGCTTCAAGTATGGCAAACTTGAATGAGACAAATGACAGTCGCGATACTAATGATGCAACAAATGCTAGTGATGCAACAAATGTGAAGCCTCAAGGTTAATGGAGTTAATCTCCAAGCTGTGGTTGACGCAGCTGTTAGAGAGGCTATGAGAAAGGTCATGAAAAGATTCGAAAAGCCGAATGCTACTTGCTCTAAATAATATTTCCCTGCTCATGAGAAGAGTTTTGCTCACACTTCGAATGCGAAGGACAAACCAAATAAGATGACATATAGCGAGAAACCCCGTTCCTCTAAAGGACGTACTTAAAAGTACTTTGTCTCTTGCAAGTCAAGAGACTTTAATGGAGAAAAAGGAGCCATTGATTTCGTAAAGTTGTTGAATGAAATGGAAACCATTATGGATATCAGCGATTGTGCTGAGAAAGACATGGTGAGATATGTATCACAATCATTCAAGGGCGATGCCCTTAATTGGTGAGGACATTAATAAAGTCCACAGGAAAAATACTCTTACACAATTTGGGACGGTCCAAGTTCATGGACTAATCAGAAAAACCGATTGACTGCGACACGGAATGGAAAAAGGTGGAATAAGAAATTCTGACTCTCACCATGATGGACCTAGACTGTCAACAGAATGTTACAGATTTGAGTCTATTATCTGAGATAGTATCCTATTAGGTTAAGCCAAAATCTAAGCTTAATGCAATAATTATTGATGGTTTAGCATCGGTAAAAAGAGGGCACATTAAGGTTTCAAAGCCTGCTTCTTATAAATCCATTATGGATCTATCTCAGCTACTCTCGCTATATAGATTAAGAAATAAACCAGCCAAAGCTGAGACTGCCCTAAAACTGTCAAAGATTTTATAGCTAAGTATAGAAGGATTAAGAATGGAGGCGCCGAAACCCTCCTGATGAATGTTAGAGGCAGTTCACATAAATAATGACACCAGATAAATCCCTTATTGTGATTTTATTGCTAAGAGTTACGTTTGGATTCAGGTGCTACTAAGTCTCTCATAAGAACATATGCTTAGAAAACTTTTAGAATTTTCCTATAAGAACCCCAGATATTAAGTGTAAGGTAAAACTTACAGGCAAAATCATAGGAACCATTTCTTCTTTCCTGACAAAATCTTCATTCGTAAAATTTGTTGGTTCATGCGTCTGTCGACTTCGTCTTGTATCGAGTCTTGTTGTGATAGATAGATCAAGGCACGTAAAACGAGAAAGTGTACATAGGTGATTTCGCTTGAAATGATACAAGACCATTTCAAACGTAATTAAGAAGTTGATTTTGTTTGAATGTGTTTCAAACGAGATTACTGATTTCGTTTGAGACAGTCTCAAACGAAATCACTCCACCTATAAATACCTTGAGTGCCATTTCATTTGTAACGGTTCCGGTCAGTGTAACGAAGTGCTGCCAAAGTGTCCACAGACTTATATTTGATCTAAAATCAATATACGGACAGTTTAAAGTGATTTTTCAGCTAAATTGAACTTGATACATCTGTTTCCGCCTTTCGTATAGAGATAAACTCTTCTGATCGACTCGTTCGGGTCTAAAAACGATCCTACAAGTGGTATCAGAGCTCAGGAAGAAGAGTTCATACCAATTCAGCTGCAAAATCTGATTTCTACACCTTCTTTTCAAAATTAAACATCTTTTTACGGTTAAAATCGGATAATATTTTCACAATGTGTGCGTAACTGTGTTTTAACAAACCCTTGAGAGTTTCAGAACTAAAATCGACTTAAAACTTGACCAATTGGACAATAATCAGACCGAAAGGATGACATCATGCTGATTTCGTTTGGAATTGCTTGCTGATTTCGTTTGAGATTGCACCTTTGGTTCTGATTTCGTTTGAATTACTGGTTAATTTCGTTTGAATTCGGTATCTCGCTTGAAATATTGGGTAATCTCGCTTGAAGATAGTTATCTCGTTTGAGGATTTCGTTTGAAAGTTGCAATCCCGTTTGAAATTGTGATTTCGTTTGAAAGGTCATACAGATTCAGCAATTTCGTTTGAACAAGTGTTGTTTCAAACGAAATTAGTCATCTTGTTTGAAAGGGTATCTTGTTTGAGGTTGTGATTTCGTTTGAGAGGGGTTTTAGTTTTAACCTGGTATTCCGTTTGTAGTTGTCTGTTTGTGAATCTTTGAAAACTGAAATTATGGAGAACGAGTTTTATAATGCCTTTGCTAGCCCAATGACTGTTACTCAAAGTACATTACTTGAAAATGAAACTGGAACAACACAAAAACCGCCTAAGCTTTTGGACATTGATGATTTTAGTGGATGGGCTGAACGATTTGGTAACTGGGTTGAAGCTTATCATTTAGATGCATGGGAACATACCGAAGTTCAATATTTTAGACCAGTTGGTAGCGATCAAGAGAAAATACCAATTAGAGATTTGAGTGCTGAGGAGAAAAAGAAATACAAAGATGAGAAGTTGATGGTTAGTTTGTTGCAGCAGGCAATTAAAGAAGACATCTTGATTTTACTTCAACATAATGGAACTGCACATTCGATATGGACAGAATTAGAAGCAAAGTTTCTTGGTAGTGATGACATGCTTAAGAACAAAAAGTCGTTGATGAAGAAGGAATTCGATTTGTTTCGAGGTTTAAGAAATGAAAGCACCAAGCAGATCATTGAAAGATACTGCAATTTATTGAAAAACATGAACAGATTGAGTATCAGAAAGGATAAAGATGAGTTGATTGAAAAGTTAGCTGATGCGTTGCCACATGATGAGTGGGGCACGTATCTTATGATGTTGAAAAATAAACCGGGTTTTAATGATCTAACATTGAGTGATTTTATTAAACAGCTTGAAGCTCAAGAAATGGAGCAACGAAAGATAGCAAGAATGAAGAACTATGATGGTGAGCAAGACATTGGTTTGTATTATAAAAGTGGTGTTAGTAACAAAACCAATTTTTCGCCAAAAGTTGAAACTGCTTTCAATACAACGGGATCTTCTGAAAAGCCATCTCAAGGATCAAGTAACAAGACGGGATTTTCTTCATTTCCATCATTTGATCCACACTTTTCTACAACAAAGAGTGGCAAAGTACTTCAATGCAACATTGCTTTAAATCTTGAAAATGATCAGAATTATACCGAGGAAGTTGCTAAAAGCCACATGTCTTTGTTGGTAACTGTGCTTGAATCCTATGGAGGTTTAGTTTCAGGAAGGATCGGGAATCCAATGCTAACGAAAGAGGATTACGATCAAATTGATGCTGAGGAGATGCAATTAATGGATATAAAATGGTGCATGGCTAGTGTATTGAGACAAGCTGAAAAGTTTAAAGAAATTACAGGCAGAGATGATTTTCGCGATGCAAATGTTTCAACTTTAGGATTTGATAAGTCTAAAGTTACTTGTTTTCGATGCAGGGAAAAAGGGCATTTCAAGAGAGAGTGCACAAATCGTGAAGCAAGTGGAACTCAAAATCCCTTTGGAAATAATGATTACTATCGAAAAGCGTTATATCATCAAGTTGCTCAACAGCCACATCAACAACAACAGCCACAAACAGCTCATGGTAGAAAAGAAATTGAAGATTCAAAGAGAGCATGTCTTGTTAATCAAGATAAAGGAAATGGTTTCAGTTGGGATAAATACATTTTAAAAGATAGTAAAGTATGTGTAGCAGAACAAGAAGATGAAAATTTGGCAGAAGGTTTCAGTTGGGACGATTATTGCCCAGACAAAGAATTCCTGGCTAAAGGATTTGTTGCTCAGGTTATCAATGATTATACTGATGATTATTGGGCAGAAAAAGTCAGAAAACGTTTAAATGGTGAAGTTGAGAAAAAGAAAGAAGTTGTAGAAGAAGTTCAAGTGAAAGTAGTTAAAGAAGTTCCAGCATTTGAAATCAAAACAGATGATGAGGTAGTCAAGATTGCTGAAAAGTGTATGAATTGTGACTCTCTGATAATGCAGAACAATGAATTGCTGCACAACATAAAAAGGCTGAAAGAATCATATGATACTTTGAACAGAGAGATGAATAAGTATAACGAGTCAAGCAGTGAACAAGCTGTAGCAATGAATACACTCAAAGGAGCTTACATGAGACAGCTTGACGATGTCAATTACTACACAGAGAAGTGTGCTGAGCTTGAATTGAAGTTGGTAGCACAAAGAATTGAAACTGAAAGAGTTAACAGTTTATTAAAAAGTTACTCATGTTCTACTTTTGTTGTTGACAGGATTTACCCCATAGTGGAAAAATTGAAGACATTCGAAGAAGAGAAGACTTCGAAAGAAGAAAAATCTCTGACAAAGAAGATGATGAAGTGAATACATCTGGTAAGAAATCAAATGTGGTTTATAACAAATGTCCACCCCCTGTTGAAAATGTATATTCTCCACGAAATGCTAATTCTGAAAGAGTAAAAAAGGCAACGAACTTACAGTGGGAGTCTAAGTCATCAGATAATTTTTCAGAAAGTATGGATGTCATTTTCACGTCGTCTGATACTGATCATGAGTCCGAGTTAATAAAAAAGGTGGTCGATCAGGTGTTGGATAAGGATGAATCAAAGGAGTCAATATCGGAGTCGAAATCTGAGTCCAAGACAAAGTCCGACATGTCAAGTCAAAAATTCAAACAGGAAAAACGGGTGTATAATAAAGAGTTTTTGTTATCAAAATTTAATTTGAATGATGAACCGGTCAAAGTAGCATATACTTTGATAGATTCTGACAAATTATATTCTGATGAGGTTTTTCCAATAAGAGGTGTTAAACCAGAAATGATTAAAAAGGTTTTCAAACTAACAGAAATTGATATTTCTGAAATAAAAGATGAAAATCTTTCTGAAAAACCAAGATTTTACACCTCAAGAGTTCAACAACGATTAAACAAGAAAATGGGTTACAGTTCTGGTTATGGTTATCGAAAGAAACCAAACCATAATGGTAATTTCAAAAAGAATGGTTTGGGTTTTATTCCACCGAAAAACTATAAAAATGAGAAAATTTATAAACCTAAAACTGTTTTTGTTTCAGGAACAAGTGCTGAGAAAGAACAGAAGAGTTCATTCTGGAAGCAAACGAACAAAGAATTCCTTGCAAAGAAGCAAGAAGAAATGAAGAAAAGTGTTGTTCAAAAGAAGATAGAGACAAGAACCTGTTTTCAATGTAAAACAGTTGGCCACATTGCCAGAAATTGTCCAAAGGCAATAAACAAAAAACAAGAAGTCTTTGGTAAACTGAAAGAAAAAGTTGTTGAGGAAACTGAACTTCCAACCAGAAAATTTAATGGTTTTGAAAATTCAATATTTGAGGTAGGAGAGTGTTCAAAGAATGTTTTAAAAAGAAAAGAAAATTTAAAAAATCAAAAGTGGGTGGTTAAAGGTTCAGGGAATAGTTCTGGTGATGAATCTGATTCCACAAAATTAGAGGAGCCAAAAGTTGTTATAAAAGAAGAGAATTCAGTTCCGATTGTAAATGATGAAAATTTTCCATTATTAAGGGCTGAAAATTTTAAAAAGAAAGTTGGAAAAGTGGAAATTTCAAATCAATTTTATTCTGAAAAGAATAAATTTGATGTTAGAAAGGCTTTCAATGGGAATGTGAAACACATTTTTAGAAAAATGGTCAATGGTAAGGCCAAAGGTGTTAAAGAATTTTATGCTTCTAAAAAGAGTGTTCACAAGTTTATTGAAAGTAAGGATGAAAAAGAAGTGGTTACACCCAAGGATGGTCAGGCTTGGGTGTCAATATTTTTCAAAGAATAAAAACCTGACTTGCCGGAGCTCCCAAGTAGGTAATCGCGGAGCATGAATCGGCATCATTTATTGTTTATGAAATTTGTTTCTGTATAAGTGTGACTTGCCGGAACTCCCAGGTTGGTAAGTGAGGAGTAGGAATCGGCATCTTGAGAATTCAATCTACATGAGGTATTGGTTGGTAAGCCATGTGGTTGAAAAAGGTTTTTATCCGAAAGTGGTAAATCAAGGACATTAAGTTGTACTTGCATTTTCCAACAAGTGGTTGAAAAACAATGTGATGAACCAAATCCCTAACCTACTAGTGGTTTAACCTACAAGTGGTTTTACAAAATCAACACAACTTATTTTCCGGAAAAACCATTTGATTAAAACAAACTTAAGTGTTTTGAAATCAATGGGAAAATAGTTTGTTGTGAGGGGGAGTTCTGATTGTTTATGCCAAGAGGATGGCGATTTGAGGTGATTCGATATCAGTTGTCAAGTTGGTTGTACAGTTTGTTTTCAAATTTCTTTAAATGTGTTTGCATTTTAGGGGGAGTAAGAAATTTCAGAAAATCCAAAAACATTTGAAAATTTGAAAAAGTCAAAAACATGATAAAATGCAAAATGAGTTTTGTGTCAAAGAAGAGGAAATGATAGTACATCAGTGGACTGTCACGGCATGCTAAAGAATTGGAAAGTCAAAATGTGATAGACGGTCTCACTGATGATGTGCCAGTAGGTTTTTACACATTTAGTAGATTGTGATGAGATATAAACCTAAATTCAAACTTGCTTATATCGTGGGGAACATCTCTCGGATATATGGGTAACCCCCGAAATCTTGTTTGAAAGGTCCCTCTTTCTGAGATACTAGGTCTTTATACTCAGTGATATCTGGGGTATTATCCCGGGACTTCTGATAATGCGGAAGCAATGGCCTAGTCCCCGAAGAATACTTTACGCTTGCTTGAAATATAGCCAACCCTCAGCAAAAAAAATGATGAAACATTGCAAAATGCTAATCATGTGCTGTTGAAACAAAAGATCCTCTAAAGGGGACCCACCAAAAGTCGAAGTCGTCATCTCTCTGCTGAACGGAAGTTCTGACCTGAGCTCTCACGGCCCTCGCAATATAACCCCTTACAGATATCATCTGTGGTATACTCACCTGTAAGACTGAATATTGGGATCTGGATACGGGAGTATATTCTGAGGTGGGACACATGATTAAGTTTAAGTCTCTAAAACATTAATCTTGTATCTCGAAACAGTTGAACTTTGTGTGAAAATTTAAGTGGATCAGTATACTGACAATCTAAGTGAATCGTTTAGAACTTAAAATGTTTAAAGCTTAACGGTGTTGGTGATTTGTCTCAAAAACTGATATGATCCTCTTACACAAACTCACAAAAATATTGTCTGTAAATATTTCTTTACTGCATTTTATTTACATTAAAAAATCCAAAAATATTTTCAGTGTGTGTTAGCATAAATTTTTGAAAAATTCAAAAAGATTTTCGACAACTGATGTTGGAGAGCTGATTTTCAAAATTCCAAGTGCTAAACATGAGGAACAGAAGGTTTGGGAAATATGATTAGAAATGAAAGAAGTGTTTGAAATGAAAAATGTTTGAATTCAAGTAATCATCAGAAGATTTTACATAATAAATCATTCTAAGTTTATCAAATTTTAAATTTGTGAAACTTATGTTTGGGTAGAGATTTGTTGCAGGTGCCAGGATTTGGTCCTGATCAATGAATTCCAGACTGCGATCCCAGATTAGCGAAAGGGGGAGTCTGAGAACATCAAGAGGGAGTCTGAAGATAGTAGATCCAGATTCAGATCTTGAAGATTTAAAGAAAGAAAAAGAGATTGATTGAGGATGCTTACAATGGAGAATTTTGAAAAGAGCGAGAAGACTGATAAAGGCTGAAGGTTTGACAACCGAAGACTCGACACTGAAGACTGGTCAACATTCGAGGGGGAGTCTGTTGGTGCATGCGTCTGTCGACTTCGTCTTGTATCGAGTCTTGTTGTGATAAATAGATCAAGGCACGTAAAACGAGAAAGTGTACATAGGTGATTTCGCTTGAAATGATACAAGACCAGTTCAAACGAAATTAAGAAGTTGATTTTGTTTGAATGTGTTTCAAACGAGATTACTGATTTCATTTTAGACAGTCTCAAAAGAAATCACTCCACCTATAAATACCTTGAGTGCCATTTCATTTGTAACGGTTCCGGTCAGTGTAACGAAGTGCTGCCGAAGTGTCCACAGACTTGTATTTGATCTAAAATCAATATACGGACAGTTTAAAGTGATTTTTCAGCTAAATTAAACTCGATACGTCTGTTTCCACCTTTCGTATAGAGATAAACTCTTCTGATCGACTCGTTCGGGTCTAAAAACGATCCTACAAAATTCTAGAGTACTCTTTCTCCAGATGGAGTACGTCAAAATATGTTATTTTATCTTATTATCTCATTGATTTCTATCAACTGTGAATACCAGACTGTATGATAAAAGCGCCATATGAGGATTGGTGTATCTTAATGTGTTCCATAGATTGCTTCCATGCCTGATCAGTATGGAGGTTTAATGCATGGAACCACTGAAATATCCCAATGGTCATATTGTACTAAAGTCAGCTAATGGTATTTAAAGAAGATATCCAGAATAGAATTGTCCATGTAAGTGTCTCTAATTAGGGTATCCATGCTTCATAAAGAAAATGTGTCATTTATCTGACACCGGTTAAGATAGAAGAACCAGAACTTGAGATCTGGAATATCTCTGTAATCTCCATATGTCTTGATTATTATCTCCAAAGAAGTACCCTATTTACCTTCGAAGACAAGTGGAGTTAAGATTTTCATCCCGCTTTGGGCTGCGTCATTATGAAATCTCCATGTCGGTTAGTACCAACAATAATGGAAGGATTGAAACCCTAATCATATGAGTTGGAAGATAAAGCTTCATGAAACTTAATTCATAATTGTGAGAGATCCGGCATTATTATTTCAGAAAGACGGTTCGTTATGCTTATGCATTGATTACCGCAACCCTATTTAGGCAACAATTAAGAATCGTCATCAGCTGCCCAGGATCGTCGATTTGTTCGACTGACAGTAAGGATTAGCTGCTCCCTAAGATTGGTTCAAGCAGTAGTTGGGATAACTATCTCGCCTTAAATAAGCTTTTCTATAATAGTTGTTATACAAATATCAAGGCTGCTCCTTTGGAGACCTTGTATGGATGGAATGTCGAACGTCCATTTGATGTACAGAATAGTGGTAAATCCAATTATCAGGATCTTAAAGTCACCCTGGAGACGGCGGATAAGACCATATAGATTATGATCGTCTGGAAACTGCCAGTAATCGGTAGGAAATCAATAATTGATGAAAGTCGCAAACCTCTTAAGTTCTTGTTAAGGAATCAGATTCCACAAAAAGTATCACCCTTGAAGAGTGTGCTGAATTTTAAATTATCAGGCTAGTTAAATTATGATATATAGAATCATTCGAGGAAATCAAATTTATCAAAGATCAATAGCTTATAAGCTAAAACCTATTTAAGGAGCTTGGTGGAGCTCGCAAGGTGTTCTACACTTGTGATTTAAAGTTATGGCTAGACATTAGGTCAAGAGAATTGTCATCATGAAAGGTGAATTAAAACTTATAGTTTGTGGTGAAATCAGCATCAATTGAGGATCGACAAGATTAGAAGCTCCAAAAGGATACATGTACCTATTATAAAGGACATCTTGGGTGCCTTGAGAGGCCCTAGATATGCTGTGGAAAATTTAGTCCACTATAAGACAGAAAGTACTTCCATCTTTTGAGCAAATCTCGAGGTCGAGATTTCTTTTAAGGGGGTGAGGATGTAACACCTCATAAAATCACGTCCAATGATGTATTGACACGTGTAATAAACCCTAATTAAGTCAAACGTTGAATTTGAGGGACTACTTTTGCGAAAAATCAAAAACTTTGATTATAGAGGGACTGGAAATGTTAACATGCCTATTATAAGCCTCTGAATAACATTACATGGTAATCATATTCGCAAATGGGCCACTTGTTGATTGAGAATAGCCGTTTGCATATTTGATTGAAAGTTTGCGCGTCGAAGGGTTAAAAGCGTCAACATGTTAATTCTTACCTCTGAGTGACCTTTTAATAAACCAATAGCTTCATAATAATTGATTATACTCTCTGGAATGCCTAATATTGGCCATTAAGGGCTTTTATGCCTTTAAGTGACGTTACGCGAAACTTTGTAAGTTTAAGGGGTTACAAGCGTCAATATGTTTAATTATGCCTCTGAATGACCTTTTAACGAACCCGAAGCATCGTGATGTTTAATAATACTCTCGAGAATGCCTAATATGGATTAGATAAGGCTTCGATGCTATTAAACGATGATATGCGCATGTTTGCGCATTAGAGGGACCAAAAGCGTCAACTTTTGAATCTACGCCTTTTGGTGATCATTTAAGCAAACGGGAGTGTAGTAATATTTAAACACATGCTTAGGGATATCCATTAGGGGCCACAGAAAGCTTGGATATCATTAAACGACATTTCGCACTACTTTGTGCGATTAAAGGACTATTTGCGTCAAACTGCAAAAATATACCGAATCGAATGGCAGCGAACATTTCCGGAACTTGACCATAAGTTAAACATACCATAAATATCCTCTACATAGCTTAGAAATAGGCTTTGAGTGGTTCGGTGTGCAAAAATAAACTTTTGAGTCAAACAGGGACTAAAAGCGTCAAAAAGTGCATAAGTTTGCATTTTCGCGCATATCTTACGTTCTGAATATATCCGAACATCCAAAAATTTATGTAATCATTAAAATATTTTATTTTAGTGATTGGCATGATAAAATTCCATTCGTCATGTAATTTGGATCGTTTTTCGCGTCCGTTCGTGTTTCGTCATAATTAACCGAACAACGCAATCGTACGGCCAAACGAACCGACATCCAAGATGTTTTTGAGCATTTTTCATGTCTCCTACACTTTGGCATCATTGTAGAGCCTTGAAAATGGCTTAACGGGCCTTAACCGTGTCAAAAAGGGCCTTACAAGCTTGCAGGGACTAAAGCAGCAACTTTTGAAAGTCAAAAAGGGATTAGAACTAGTTCAGGGACTGTTCTGGTAGTTTATAAAAGTTTAAAAGCTGAACAAAGAGGATCTTTTAACCAAACCAAAGACTGCACTATGCTCGGACTAACTCTCGGGATGCCTAAGAATGTTTACTAAGTGGCCTTAGTACCTTATTTTAACACGACATAATAAATTGGAAAATGTTGTGTCATTTACGTAAAAGTTTGAAGGTCAAATATCAAGTAAAAATGAGAGGAGCTGTCCTTGTCAACCTCAAAAAGTTAATTCTGAACTTGGTTACATCTGATATAAAATTTCAGGGACCAGTTATGACATTTCTATAGGAAAAATGAGGTTTAAAAACTGAAAATGAATGCAGGGACCGAAAATAGCAAGCTGCCAAACTGTTTGCTAGTCTGGGCCAGCCATGCGGGCCGCGAAGCCCACAGGGGCTGCCTACGCGGGTCGCGATCCAGTTAACAGCAGCAGCAACCTGTTTCTTGCTGTTTGTTTTACCATTTTTGAAACCCAAAACCATCAAACTCAAACCTGGGACTTGTCCACTAAATTGTAAAACCGGGATTACACATGTTATGATCTTGTTAAGATTTCCAACACTTGGCATCCATCCATGGTCCCTCGAAAACTATAAATAGAAGTTGAATTCATTTGATCAAGGCACACCATCCTTTCAAAATCTGGCTCTCTCTCAAATTTAAGAGGATCCTGGGTATTAGGGAACCTCCTCTGAGTTCTTTTCAGTCCATTAGACCCTTTGTAAGCATCCCTTTTCATGCCTAGTTCAGTTTATAGGCTTTTAAAGCCGAAAAAGTCAAACGTTTCGTTAAACGCTTTAACTTTTAAACGGTCAAGCCATGGTTCGCAACGAACATGGCTACGTGATCGTAATTAAGTAGGTATTAAACCCTCAAAAGGGCACCTCCTAATTACCACGTTTGCTTAGTTAATTGTCGGGTCAAAATAATTACAATAAAAGTCAAATGAGTCGGTTTTAAATAAAAAAAATTCATAACTAATGATGTAGAAGCAATAAAATCAGTTTTGTCACTTTAAATAACTTGGTAAATATTAATTGAACATGTCTAGGCATGTTCAACCCAACAATTCTGAGTTTAGGCACGATTCAGAACCGAAAGTCGCAAAAGTTGACTTTTGCTTTGACTTTCAGTTCTGACCCGATTTAGATTAGTTTAGATATGCCTTAGGATTCCTTTAGGACCATATTATATGTTAGTATAACCCTCTGAGGTTATACAACATGGTTCCATAGAAATCCTAGTTCATTACATGTTTCCGTTAATTGCTTAAATGTTGACCATTATGCCCTTTTGACCTTAAAACGATATTTTTGAAAATCTGAGAGGAAAAAAACCTTTGTTACTGATTTATAAACATCTCCTAAAAATTTGACATCAGTTTGAGGTCTAGATTAGGAGTTATGCTCAATAGCGTAATTTGAAAGCTTTTTATTAATTACACGACATAATTAGCATAAAGCCTATTTAAACCCAAATTTCGACACCAAACTATTTACCCACTGATGTAATATAATATTTTGAGATTTTTGAAGATTTTTATTTATTTTTAAGTTGATCATGGCATAGGGTTCTTGATTTGATTCGGTGATTGTCGGTAATACCCTTTTCTTGAATAAAATGAGTTTTACATAACATTTTGATACCAAACTTTTTGCTACTAATTTATATGATAAATAAAATATTTTGAGCTTTATAAACTGATCAGAAACTCAGATTTCCTTATATAACCCGAAAATCGCTTAAAATCGATTTTTACGCGCTTTAAACGCATAGTATGGGTTAAAACCATTTTTGGCATATAAGACTTAATGCCTACTAATGTTTTAAGTAAATTTTTATACTTTAACAGTAAGCAAAAGTTTTGAACTCAGATTTCCAGTTTTGACCTTTAAACCTTATGTGAAATGACCAAAATGCCCCTACGGTGCATAGTTTGGTTATAAATGATAAATTTCATATATATGCAATACCCTACTAATATGTCTTGCAAAAATAAATATTTTTACTGATCATTTTAGACCAGAACCTCAGATTAATATTTAACCTCTTTTATAACCTTTAAAATGACCAAAATACCCCTACGAGGCTTAAATTGATTTTAAATTCGTTTTGGGCATAATGGAAGGTATCCTACTGATATCATAACACATTTTAAGCATATTAACTTAGGGAACCTGTTCATGACTCATTTGGTTACCCGTTATGCATTTTTTGCGTTCGGTACGGTGTATGTAACTAGTTTGCATAAATTAACCGAAACGGGTCAAACCTTATCAATTTCACTTCAAAATCCAGAATGTGTTTGGTTTACCCATATTTTGCAAGTCTTCATACTTGTCGGGTCTAAATCACATTCTAATCCGGCCTTCGCTTAATCTTGCGTTTTGAACCGTATACCTTTCTTTAAAACTAACCGTTCTAAGTTTAAACTTAAGTAAGACCCGTTAGGATTCTAATAGGTTATTAAAACCTTCGTTCCAGATTTAGGAGTCCATTAAACGATATTTGCACTTGCTGATTGTTATACGGCTGAGATAAATTGTATAATTTGCTCAGGTAAATACTTTTAACTTATTTTCTGTTATACGGGCTTGGGATACGGTATTATAATAATACCGCTTGGTCGGGTGTGTAATTATTTAAATCGGATTGTGAATAATATATTTGCATAACCCGTTTTAATCTGTTTTGCTTGGTATATGGCTTTTGGGGGGTTAATGACCATGTCCTGGATATCCTCGGCTCATTCATTGAAATGGCCACGACTTAAGCACGGGGTGTAGGCATACACCTGACAGTTGCGTATGTAGAAAATTATCCCATAATAAGGTATTCCTTGTGGGCATTATACTTGTGGTGTGTCAGTTAATCTTGTCCGGCTCTTCTATCCGGCTCTGACGGACGACAAACATTTAAATCTGTATACAAGATTATTTTAAAATAATTGTCCCAAGTTATAAAAGGTATTTTGTTCCTTGTGCATTCAAATCAATTTTCTTAAACATTTTCAAAATGAGTCGGTTAATTGTATTTACCAGTGTAAACTGACGTATTTTCCAAAAAGGCTAAGTGCAGGTACTAGACGGAATAGGCTGGCTACTCCTAGCATCAATAAAGAGTCTTGCAAGCTTAGATGTTTATAAATCTGTTGAACAATGATCCTTTTATCTTTGATCCGCCTATGGATCCCTTACAACCGTTTTTTGTAATAATTGATATTACTTCCATTCGGTTTGTAATGTTTTTATCTTTCGACTTCCGCTGTGTATTAAACTGTGATAAATTGTCTATGATGATATCAACTACGTCACGATACTCCCCACCGGGCTCACCGGTAATACGTGGAAATATCGGGGTGTGACAATAGATAATCATTTAGATAACGCATATTCGACAAACTCCCTATGTTCAATACCCACTTACCGCAAGTTGTCTTGTAGTATTAGGATTAAATTTGAGTGAGACTTCGACCTCACGTCAAATTTTGGCGCCGTTGCCGGGGAGTAGTGCGCAATGTGTTTTATCTTGTGTATTAGTTTTGAGTATTAGTTAAAAAATTAAATTAAAAAATAATAATTAAAAACCCCAAAAGATTTTTTTTGTCGTGATTTACACTTGGTAGTTGAGTTGTGTTATGTAGGATAACAGAGCCTTACACATATTTTAGCTATTCTACGTGTAGATTGTGCGGGGGTTCACGTCATCCGTGTATCGGTTGCCACGAGGCCCAATACATGAGGGCACATGGAAAACCGGTGTCTTATGTTTCAGAGATTCTACAACCACCACACTTTGATGATTATGACTCAGAGATGGAGGATGATTATTACTCTGATGGATGTGATCGGGACGAGGATGCTTATTATGAGACAAGGACGGATGGACGATGTTACTGTTGCGGTCGTGATCATACTTATGATTATGATGTGTGCGCGGTGTATTTGAAAAATCCAAAATATTGGTAAAAAATGATGGATGCGTACATATTAAGACCGTATCAGGGATACCGACAGTATCACCCCGAGGAATATCTTGAGCCCGAGGGTGTCTATACTTATCAGACCGAGGAGGAGAAAAAGCTTGCTATGTTGAAGTGATTTTGTCCAAACTCGAGCAGTATTTATCAGCACCCAACCTTTTCGATGAAGATCGAATCAGCTGTTTAGTTTCCAAGTGTCAGAAGTTAAAAATGAAAGTAGAAATAGAACAACGCCTCTCACCATTACCTGATGATATTAGCGATTATTCTCACATGAAGGAGGAGGTTGTGGAGGATAATACCACACCAATGAGTCCTTTATCTGATGAAGAGTCACTGGTGGATCAGATGGTGTGTGCAGATGATGAGGCAGAGCAGTATGATGAGATGAATGTGTGTTCCGAACCTCTTCCCATATCAGTCATTCAAATTAACAAGTGTGGGGAAGATGGTTCGAGGAAGAAGATGAAAAGGGACATCAGTGTATATCTCGTGAAGTGGATTAGCGAAACCCGCAGGTGCTGTCTATACATGCCAATTATACCGACGAGCTTATGGAGATGGCATGTAAATTTACGGGCATTAATTGGAAATACATTGGGTAAGTGTGCATTGAGACCACCGTAACACATATCAGGTACGATCTGGCTGATGATCTGAAACTTAGCGCTCTCGGGAGGCAGCCCGAGGATGTAGAGTTGTGTATTGTTTGGTTTTGTTTTGGTGTTGTGTTTGTGTTTTGGCAAGTTACTACGTTTCAATCCTCGCGGATGCAAAGATTCAAGTGTGGGGATGTTTGGCAACATCCCCGATGAGATACCAGCGAATCCGAGAGATGTTTATGTCCCTGTCCGATCACCGCAGCTGCATCACTACCGACACTACTGCTTTACTGATCAGGTCATGTTTTGCTCCATTTTGTACATTTTTGTATATATTTGTGTTTTATGTTTATGGTTGGGCGGCTGGGTGGTGTTATGATGTGTTGAGTTTAACGGGTTGTGAAAGTTGGTGGTGTTTTTAGTAATTTAAAATAAAAAAAAAAAGAAATTTGTGGTTTGAGTGAAAAAAAATTGATGTTGTGATGATTTAGCGATCTTTCCTTTCAAAGCCATACATTGGGAAACATTGTATCCCAACTATGGGGATGGGGGAAATTTTTGACACTTTTGAAAAATTCCGAAATCAAGCGAAAAATGGTCTAAATTTGAAAACTTAAAGTATTGAAACCGCATAACACACCGGCAACCCCGTATACTCCTTTTCTTGGTGAGAGTTTGAGCCACTTATTTGAATTGTTAGAAATATTTTCTTTGACGAGAGTGGCAATGGGTGGGGGTGCATTAGAACATGTGCTTGAATTCGGTTTGAGGCCTTAGCTTGATATGTATGTGAAAAGGAGAAGGGCATTTAGGTAGCCTCGTCATGGTGTGTGCGAGTGTGAGATTTGGGGGTTGGACCTCATAAGTTATATATATGAGCTTGGTAGCGAGAGGGGCTGGGGAATGGACTTTAATAGCCCATTTGAGCTTAAAGTCGATCGTTTGTTAACTCAAGCCTAGTTTTCTAAAAAATTTCACCTGTATTTGACCCGGTCTAGTAGTGTTAACATTTTGTTTTAGTATGTTTGTTATGTTATGTTATGTTTATGTTGAAAAAAATACAAAAAGAAAATGAGAAAATACAAAAAGAATGAGAATAAACGTTTGTAGTAGTAGTTATAAAAAAAGCAACGAAAAAAAGCAATGAAAAAAAAGAAAAAAAATGTTGGGATGTATTGTATATAGATGTTTATGTTTGTTTAAATAGTAATAAAAAGACCGGGTCGAATCATGCGTCACTACTCATATATATTTCCATTTCCAACCCATATGCCTAGCCGTGTTACAACCGTTTAGTCCCTTTGATTCACGTGCATGTTTTAGCAAATTCTTTAGGCGAAGGACCGATTTAAGTACAAGCATATTGTTGTGCAACCACCCATTTGCCTTAAGTGTGTTCTATAGCTCATCTTTGCTAGTTATTATTGGTCACCGAGAGGAGTGTCATTGTGAGGGGTGTGTTGTGTGGGTTTCTAGAAAAAGTTAGTAAAATGAGGACATTCGTTTGCTTGATTTATGTTGATCGCTTGAGGAGTTACGAGTTGTTTTTTATGAGTTGCTTGGGGGCATGAAACAGTTAAGTGTGGGGATGTGACGGGTGGTCCGTAGGATGACCCTTAAGTGCTATAAATGGTATTTTAATGCTACATTTAGTCGAGTAATTGTCTAGAATTAGATGACTACGTTTGCTTGTGTTTCAGGTACATTCGGAGCATAAAAGTGTGGAAATGAAGCTTCGGAATAGGCACAGCTGAATTGGAGATTGAGAGATGGAGCATAAATGAAGAAAATAATTTATTGGCATTGAAGAATTAAGAAGATAGCATGATAGAGGACGAAATTACGAGAACGTAGGCGAAAACGGAGTTGAAACGAAAAAGTTATGCTGGAAACAAAATTTCATGCTGAAGCCTACCGTAGCTTACGGTAGAGGCGTAGCCTACGGTAGACACTGGCAATTTTTGACCACCGTAGCCCAGTTTTGAATCACCGTAGCATTTTATTTGCCACCGTAGGCTACGGTAAGGACCGTAGCTTACGGTGGAGGCCTGCGTTGTCGCAACCCCCGTCCCCTAACAACCCAGGAACAGGCGGCCGCGGCCAGTTTCGGTGGTATCCAGGTGTTTATCATTTTGGTAGCGGAATCACATCAGGATCGTAGTTAGGAAATATTTTATCAGAGTTAAATACCACACTTTCATAATATTAAACACGTGGGAAAAATCCCAAGTTTTAAGTACACACATTTTCATAGGGATAAACCCTATTTTATTTAATAAAACATCTCTTTATTTTAGGTAACGTTATAGCCACCTTTCCAAGCTTCAGTGCTGTCCAGCTGGCTTCTATTTGGCTTTCACATTTTGTTATCTGAAACGTGTTTAAAAATATTTTGTCAGTGGGAAATACTGGGGAGTGAATCTCAGTTTAATCAAGTTAAGTAAAACCATTGTACAGTATTGAGGGCGGTCGCGAAATTACATTTGTTTCCATCTACTTTAATTACCACCCACGGTACTGTCAACCCGACTTGTGGTCTTGTTACTCCTCGTAAGGTAGTAACAAATTTTGTATACAAAACCCCAACATACCGACGATAATTGTAGAATACAAATACTCAATCACTGTTTAATATAATGTTAATCATATGAGGTTTTGTAAAAACAGTTTGCAAAAAGGAGATTACTCACATTGCTGTCTTAGGGTTTTCCTTAAGGATTTTCTGGTGATTATCTATTAAATACACAAATTCACACGTGTTAGTATAATAACCCATTATTTACATTAGTAATACCCTCCCCGAGACGACATTCTAACGACTACGTCGGGCAGAACCTCGACAGCCGTTACGGAACCCTGGATCAATCGGGCAGCGTATCTAATACGTAACCGGGGTTATGATACTTATAACGAGGCAGAACTTCGTTAATTAGGGGGTATTTTGCCCGAGTATAAAGTATACTATGTAGAATTTAGAGAGAGATTGAGAGAAATGAGCGAGTTGAAACTAAGGCTGAAGGCCTCTATTTATAGTGACCCTTCGCCTTCCCTCGCGGCCCGCGAAGACTGTAGCCAAAGGCTACACGGCCCGCGACGTAGGTCGCCTAGGGCTTAGCCTTGGCCAGTCACGAACATAGGTCGTCCGGGTGTCTCGCCACGTGGCGGCCTAGGGTTTTTTGCCGCTTGGCCTTTCGCTCGCGCCCCGCGTAGACCAAGGGGTGGTCTTACGCGGCCCGCCAGAGCCCTTTTATTTTTTGTTTTTATTTAATTTTAATATAAATAAAGGTATTCGGAGCCTGTTTTCGTATACGAGGTGTATTTTAGGACATATAGGGATATTTAAATATATTAGGGGTGTCAAAAATTATTTAGGAGGGTTGTTATATCCTCCCCACCTTGTTTTAGAGCTCGTCCTCGAGATCTACTGGAACAAGTGTGGATATTTCTTCTTCATTTCTGATTCAAGCTCCTATGTGTATTCCGCTCCTCTTTTGGAGTCCCATTTCACTTTGACTAGAACTAATCTCTTGTGCTTGAGATTCTTGACTTTCCTGTCTTCAATCCGTAGAGGTCTTTCTACAAATTTTAACTGTTCATTTACCTTTATATCCTTAAGAGGTACTACTAGTGATTCATCAGCTAAGCATTTCTTGAGATTAGATACATGAAATACATCATGTATTCCTGCCATTTCCTCTGGCAGTTGCAGCCGATAGGCTACAGGTCCTATTCTTCTAATAATCTCAAAAGGTCCAACATACCCGGGGCTTAGCTTTCCTCTTTTGATGAATCTTACCACTCCTTTCAATAATACTTTGTCACCTACATGAAACTCCAATGGTTTTTGCCTATTATCAGCATAACTCTTTTGTCGATCCCGTGCTGCTTTCAGTCGTTCCTTGACTTGAATAATTTGGTCGGTTGTTTCTTGTACTATCTCAGGTCCAGATAGTTGTTTTTCTCCAATTTCTGCCCAACAGACTGGCGTTCGGCACTTTCGTCCGTAAAGTGCTTCGAATGGTGCAGCATTGATACTTGTGTGATAATTATTATTGTAAGAAAATTCTATTAACGTTAAGTGATCGTCCCAATTACCTCCGAAATCGATTACACAAGCTCTAAGCATGTCCTCCATTTTCTGAATTGTCCTTTCGCTTTATCCGTCCATTTGAGGATGGTAGGCTGTGCTTAGATTCAACTTGGTTCCCATTGCTTTTTGGAAACTTGCCCAAAAATGAGAGGTAAAACGACTATCTCTGTCAGAAACAATTGATAGAGGAATTCCATGTAATGAAACTATTTCATTTACATATAATTTAGCTAATTCTTCCATACTGAAAGTTTCCTTCAATGGTAGGAAATGAGCTGACTTAGTTAGCCTGTCTACAATCACCCAGATTGTATCATTACTTTTTCTTGTTTTGGATAATTTAGTAACAAAATCCATTGTTATCAATTCCCATTTCAATACAGGCATTTCCAATTGTTGTAACAAACCTGAGGGTTTCTGATGTTCAGCTTTGACCTGTGAACAGGTTAAACACTTTGCAACATATGCTGCTATATCCTTTTTCATTCCTATCCACCAGAAATTCTTTCTTAAGTCCTGATACATCTTATCACTTCCAGGATGCATCGTATACTTAGACTTATGGGCTTCTTCTAATATACAGTGGCGTAGGTTTCCTAATTTAGGTACCCACATTCTTTTCTTATGGAATGTCACGACCCCCGTCCTGGTGTTACCCGGTCCAGGAGCCGCGGAACAGAAAACCGTGGTATTTATTATTATTGAGTTGACAGCGGAAGTTTAACAGGATCTTTTAAAACTTGAAAATGCCCAATTATTTTATTTCATAATTTGGGACAAAACCCCGTAATTTACAATAAAGGAATTTCACGAGAAAATTCCTTGTTTTAAGAAAAACATGTTTATTTATTTAACTGAGCCACCACTTCAAGCTTTATTAGTGCTCCGTAGCATTTTTCCTTGATTTACAGTAGGTCACCTGAAACATGTTTAAAAATATTTTATCAGCGGAGAAATGCTGGCGAGTCATTCAGGTTAAACAAAATGACACTTTAGTTATAAATTACAGCATAAGAGCGATTACAATGGCTACTATTTTATTTTTATCTGGCGCCGTGTCACACCCTGGTGACAATGGTCATACCACTATTGGGTCATTTCACCCAAGTAGTGATGATTATCACTGTTAGGTTGATGAACATAACCGTGAGAAATTAGTAATGTGCACAAAAAAAAAACCCACTAGCCAGTGATTCAAGATAACCACGACTTAATCCCTGTAATTATAACTTTTGAAAATAATTTGAGGTTTAGTAAAACAGTTGATAATAAGAGAATGACTCACTTTGCAAGTTTAGACGAGCAGAGTTTAGCCTACTGATAAGCCTGATAACCTAATTTAAACAGCAATGCATACGAAACTAGGTCAGTAACTTAATACAACATTTACGATTGTAAAAACCCGTTAGGATCCTTCAATGATATCAAACATTAACTTGTGAGAGTGCGGAAAACAATCACAAGCCGATTCAAGACTAAAAATTTAATAGAAACAATAATAATCAAACACAAACCAGAATATCTTGCATTCAAAGTTGAACAATGACTAATACAAGACTCCTTGGTGTTTCGGCTGGCCTTCTAGTCGCAACAAACTGATCAACCTCAACCAAATGGTTGAGGTTAACTTAAATACTAAACACATGGATCACTAGGCCCACTCGAAACCGGCCAAACTAACCCAACCCATACATGTCAACCCAAAATATAAACTAAACAATTACAAAATCAACCCTTTAACTATGCAATCCTTCATGTATAAACCTTCAGGTTCCAACAATCTCCCCCTAGGTTTATGCATGGAGGTTCTTGAGACTTCAACTTTCACGATCACCACCTAACCGATCCTTGAGCCCACCAAAACCTTTTGTGCGAATATGAATGGCTGAAACAACAGCAGCAGTCCATCCTTTTGCAATCTCTTCATACTTTTCAGTTGATCTAATTTGATTTCGAGCTAACACCTCCAGGCCTTCAAGATCAAGATTCAACACATCAACTTGATCAACCAATCGATAATTCACATCATCATCACAAACAAACACTGCCTGTCCTAGACGCTCATCATAAGCCCAGAAATGTAAGGACTTCAAAGCACCTTTTGGAATCTTTTTCACCAATGGAATCATCTTTTCTTTGTCAGTTACAGGCCAATGCACAATCTTCATACGCTTGTTTGTGTATGGATCTCTAATTCCTTTAGCTGGTTTAACAAAAGACTCTGCCGTGCGCATCGAAGGAAAGTTACGAAGAACTTCCCTCTTCAATCTCTCGAAAAACACATATCCAGGACCTCCAGGCTTGTCATCTACATAAGGTGCTTTAGACAAATTTGTCAAATCAACTTTAGTGAAAGACTGAAACTGGCCTGGATGTTTGTACCACTCGACCGGACCAACTTTTCTCTTTATCCACCATCTTTTGCGATCATGATCAAATCCCCAGCTAACCACACCAGAACGATTTCCAACTTTATCATAGAGAGTTTCACCAACATCCATTAAATGGTGAGTTGCATGAGCATCATCATCTGGATTTATATTCTTGTTCTTTAAAATTACAAACTCCCTTTTCTTTTTAATTCTTTCAGCCTTCTCTTTGTCTGCCACTGGATCAGTAACTCTTTTGAAATATTGTTCCATAGCAGCACTTCTCTCAGCATCATCCTTATCAAAGGTTTTTCTTCTGTTTTCAACGTCAGTTGGATCAGAGAACTCTTGTCCAAATTTCTTCTCTAACTTTCCACGTAAATCATAAACCGTACTGAACAACAAACTAACATCTCCTTGAAGCTGTTCAATCTGTTGATCTTTCTTCACTATAGTGTCTTCAAGTTGAATAATCTTGGAATCTTTGTGAATTGAATCTTGCTCAAGCACCACCAGTCTTTTCTTCATCTCTCTCATGCTAATAAACTCATTATCATCACTTGAGTCATCATCAAATGGCATCCTCAACGGTTCTTCAGGTCTCTTACCACTTGAACTACTAGGTAAGTCATGAGCAACTCTAAAAGGACCTGCAGATTCAGAAATACCAAGTGGCATAATATCAACAACAGAATCAGTATCAACAGTTGTGTCACACCCCGACCACGTGGAACATACAAAACGTGGCGGAAATGTCGGGGAGTGTTGTAACAGAATTAATGTTTCAAATCCATGGCAATTATAGTTTCGTTTTATTAAGCAAACATGAGAGTTTACATTGTTTAAACAAGAAACAAAGGGTACATAACATAAATTAACTAGTTATTGTCTCGTTTTAAGTTGCTAAGGCACGGGTCCGCCTAAGTATGTCTTGATAAGTCCTATACATCATCACCTGAAAACACATGTGAAAATAGGTACGTCAGCATAAAAATGCCTGTGAGATACATAGGTTTTGTGAAAATAGGATTCATGACTTATGTTTGAGAAAATGTTTAGTCATGAACCTTGTAATTTGCTTTGTCTTGTAAATCATTTGAAAAACGATAAGATCAGATGATATGTATAAATAAATGTAAGGTTAAATGAATAACCATGTAAAATGTGTTTGTATAAGATAAGTTGTTTATAAATCAATGTCTTGTGAAAAGTATGTTATTTGTATAAAATGTTCTATGTCTCAAACTGAAATGATTCAAATAACGCTACGATATGTAATACCATACAAACACTTATATATAGGAAGTACCAGCGGCGTATCCACCATGCTTGTATCATATTACACACGCCTCATTACTTAATCACTTACTCAAACCAACTACCAAAGTAAAATGTTCATGTCGAATGTGAATCATGTAATGTGTATAAAAAATGTAAGCATGTGATGAATAACAAATGTACTAAGTATGCAACAATAGACATACGTATCATGTGACCTGTACTAAGTATGCAACAATAGACATACTTAACATGTGACCTGTACTACGTATACAACAATAGACATACGTAGCATGTGACCTGTACTACGTATACAACAATAGACATACGTAGCATGTGACCTGTACTAAGTATGCAACAACAGACATACGTAGCATGAAATGTAATGTAAAACATGTACTATAAATGTACTAATGAACATAGCAAGTATATGATGTGAAAACATGGAAAGCATGAAAGTAACAAGTAGGCACATGTGTTCCACCCCAAAACGTTTGGAAAACAGTAAAAGAGGGGTCTATGTACTCACTTGAGATTGCTTAGTAGTCCTTGAGTAACAACCAAACAATGCTAGAGATCGCAGATATCAAACGGCACCTAATATAGGTAACTATGTTAATAACCGGACCTAAATCGGATGATTGGATGGAATGAGGGTTCGTAAACCAAACGAGTATAGAGACTCGTGTCATATGGTTTAACAAAGCCTACATACTAAATGAAACCTAACCTAAGTGCTTTCGACCCATTACGACCCATTTAGGTAGCTTATGCTACTTTAACGCGTCGTTCGCGTGAAAGGCGTTCGGACCGCCTAACTAGTCCTATGACAAGTATTATATGCCTAAACATGTTACATTATCAGTTATGTGACAAAAGTTTAGGTTACATATGCTTAATTACCAATTATACATGAAAAGGGTATTTTGGTAATTTACCTAAGGCATATAAACTACCTATCATACAACTACTTAAACGAAGCGACCATAAGGTATAACCTCGAAAGATTATTCCCTATATACTATGGTCACCTAATGTATTTGGTCGGATCCTAATGATCGACCAAACTGGGTCGGGTTCGAAGGTATAAGCGATTTATCAGATCGCTTCCCTTACGACCCTAGACAACGTGGTAATCAGTAGGCATAGTCCCAAGGGACTATAACCATCGTGATTACAATCACGTTGCGAAGTTCAAACGAACTTCGCATTGACCATAAGCTGGTCAACGCTGAAAGTCAAACAAAGTTTGACTTTCGGACTCGAAAAGCAATAAAATAAAGAAAAGAACGAAAGAATACTTACGAAGGGTCCCCGAATGCTAATCTAGATCAAAATAACTCAGGTATGAAACAATGGTTCCAACTTAGAGTCTTTTTAATCAGATTCTTGTGGGTTTAGAAGCAATGGGGGTGGGGTATTTATAGTTTTCGGGTAACCGTTAAGATCGTTTCATGGAAAACGTGCTTTAATCGTATCCGTACAAGTGTCGAAAAGTTGTGGTGGCTAAAAATGGGTCTAAATGAGCTGAATGTGCAGATGAGAATGTGTGGATGCGAATAAAACAGCTGGAATCTGCTGACTGTTCGATATTATCTGATCAGAGAGGCTGACGCGGGCCGCCTAAGATTTAAGCTTGGGCTCACGCGGGCCGCCTAGCTCTTCAGATCAGAAAACAAGTTTCAAATGTTGCAGTTTCAGTCCCTGTTATGTGTTTAAGCCATTTGCGACATGTTTAAGGCCCGTTAAGCCAACTTTAAGGCCCTAACATGATGTCTAAACATTGTGGACATGAAACATGCTAAAAAATATGTCGGATGTTGGTTCGTTTGGCCGTACAAACGCGATGTTCGCTTAATTACGACGGAATGCGCATAAGCGCGAAAAACGATCCAAATGACGAAACGAATGGATTTTTCTTGTGCCAAACACTAAAATAAAATATTTTAGTGCTTACATAAATTTTTGGATGTCCGGATGTATTCAGAACGTAAGTTATGCGCGAAAATGCAAACTTGTGCACTTTTTTACGCTTTTAGTCCCTGAATGACACAAAAGTTTATTTTAGCATACCAAACACCTCAAAGCCTATTTCTAAGCTATGTAAAGGATATTTATAGTATTTTTAACTTATGGTCATGTTCCGGAATGTCTGTTACAGTTCAAATTGGCATACTTTCGCAGTTTGTCAACTTTAGTCCCTGTAAGCGATTTAACTTGATTTTGCCATACCAAAGCCTTCAAAACTTATTTCTAAGTGATGTAAAGGTTATTTAAGGTATGTTAAGTATATGTCACTATTCTGGAGTGTTCGTTGGATTAAACTGGTTATATCTACACATCAGAGCGCGTATAACCCTCCAGAAAGCGATTTAAAGCTTGAAATCGAACAATAGTCGATATGTGCAAACGATACACATATTTTTACAAATCCCAAGTATGAAATACAATATTTCATTGGTTTGGCATTTGATTGATGGTTGGAGTGACACAGGTGTCACAGTCTCCCCTACTTTAGGAAATTTCGTCCCGAAATTCATTCGTAGGAGTCTATCTGTGGCTTTGTGTCAAAT
The DNA here is from genome assembly GCA_030545235.1 of Helianthus tuberosus. Classification (NCBI taxonomy): domain Eukaryota; kingdom Viridiplantae; phylum Streptophyta; class Magnoliopsida; order Asterales; family Asteraceae; genus Helianthus; species Helianthus tuberosus. Next base: position 75,310 of record JARYGA010001310.1, on the reverse strand, counting down.
AACCACCACAGATATGAAAGGCATAATCCTGACCTTTCCTTAACGGACATTCTTCAGAACCAAAAATGAATGAAATGAGTCATTTTCCACAACTTCTTCAGAACCGAAAATGAACGAAATGAGTCATTTTCCACATCTTCTTCAGAACCGAAAATGAACGAAATGAGTCATTTTCCACAACTTCTTCAGAACCGAAAATGAACGAAAAGAGTCATTTTCCACCACTTCTTCAGAACCGAAAATGAACGAAAAGAGTCATTTTCCACCACTTCTTCAGAACCGAAAATGAACGAAAAGAGTCATTTTCCAGACACACGGCCAAACTAGCTGTGGTTTCCGTGCACTGAATTCCATAATTATGTATGCATCCATAATTACGTAATTCCTTGCATAGTCCGCACAGTTTGTCTTGAAGTGTTTTTAGGGGAGGAAAATCAAACCTGTGATGAGTGTGACTAGACTACCATAGGGTCCTTTTAATTAGATCGACAAATGATCCTTTTAATTAGGCCACCAAGGAGTCCTTTCAGCTATATCATCATATGATAATCCTAACCAGATTTTTGGATCAATCTGTTTACCTAGACCTCTTAAGGGGTCTAGTTATGGAATAGTACAATATAATCCAAGGGTCTTTACTATCACGTAAAAGCCCATTGAGGATTTAATATAGTACCTTTGGATATCCTACTATGAATTCCTTATACAAAGATATGGAAGATTCTACGAGGATTTGGATAACAAAAACTTGGATTACACAAAAACATAAAAGGAAACACATAAGCACATATCACATAGTTGTTTAATTTGTTATTAACTTGTTATCTTTGGACGCGGATACCTAAAGCACACCAGGAATCCAATTCATGGATTTCATTTGGCACTTTAATCATTTCAAGAATCCATCCATGAAGATAGGATGATCTACCAAAAAATTAGATTTTCGTTTTCAGGAAAACGCAATATTTGAATTAAGGTACACAATAATTTAGGACATACGGAAATACCCTTGGGTACCCTATTAAGAATTTATAGTGGTACTTGGGGTATTCGTACTGAATTATTACTTGCACCTTGTACTTCGTTTCTTTGAAAGAGACGGGTACTTAGGATCTTTGTGGAAAACGCAAGAGATTGTAAAATGGAAAAATTTTGGGGGTAGTCTGTTCTTCAAGGAATGTGGTTCCTTGATTGTCGGTATTGTAGGGGATATGTTGTTTATGCATACAACCACATAAATACATTGCAATGTAAATAAAAAAAATTTATTTATTAACAATGATAACAACTGTTTCATGGACCTTGACAACAAAAGAAAATAATACATAAGACATGATTATTTCTAAAGAGTGTTGTCTTCTAGTCGGTCAGATGCTCATCTCTGTGCTGGATTAACATTAGCAAGCTTTGGGCAATTTCTTCGGAAATGTCCCATCTCGCCACACTTATAGCAAGAACCCGGTGGAAAGCGAGCTCGAGCAGGTTTGTTGTTAGCTTGATTTGGTGCAACTGCTGCTACGCAAACTTTTGCTGTATGACCTTTACGTCCACAAATTTGGCATTCGCGGCACTTCACCATAGCATGATGATAATGGTTACATTTGTTGCACAAGGGTGAAGTTCCATTGTATGGCTTCCTAGTACGGGGTTGAGCTGGTTGGTTGGGGACGGCTTGATCATTGTGAGTAACCATGGCGAAGTTCTGAGAAGCCTTTCGCTTCTTTGACTGCTCAGGGGATCCAGTCTGTTCATCCATGGTCTTTGATTCCTCGATTGGCTTCTTGTCACCCTTTCGAAAAAGCTTATGCTTTCTGATCTGAGATTCAGTCAAGGTTGCAGATAGCTCAATGGCCTGCCTAACCGTAATGGGGTTACTACCAGTAACAATGTCCTGAACTGAGTCAGGGAGACCATCTATGTATTTTTCGATCGCCTTATCCAAAGGCGTAACCATGGTAGGACACAACAGGCTCAGCTCCTCATATCAATCAGTGTATGCTCGATGTTCGCCGCTGTCTTGCTTAAGGTCGTCGAATTCTCTTTCCAAGGCCCTGATCTCGTGACGAGGACAGAATTCCTTCATCATGAGTGCCCTAAGTTCTTCCCATGTTTGAGCCAGTGCCACATCAGCACCCCTATCTCTCACCACACCGTTCCACCACGTCAAAGCTCGTTTCTCAAAGACACTAGATGCAAAATCTACCTTTCGCTCATTTGGACATTGAACATGCCTGAAGGTGCTCTCTAGACTCTCGAACCATTGCAGAAGTGCAGTCGCTCCTTGAGACCCAGAAAACTTTGATGGCTTGGCCGAGTTGAACGTCTTGAAGCTGCAGAGGGCATTATTGTTGTTGATAGCTTGGTGACATTGGGCAACGATATTCGGGATTGCAGCAATCATTTGCTGTGTAATGACAGTTGCCAGCTCATCAATAGATACCGGATTTTCGCATCGTGGAGGCATTCTAAAAAGAGGAAACATGAAAGGAAACGAGTGAGAGAATTAGACGAAATGAATGAGATGAAACAAATCTGATGAAAGCAAGGATAGTGGTCATTTGTTTGTTACTACAAAGCAACAAACGACCTCGGTGATTAATCAAAGTAAATAGGTCAAAAATAATGTATCGCGAAGACATGCTCGCCTATAAGTGAAAACTCATCCCAAGAATTCCCAGGTAAGCACAACTGGTCTCGCGTCTGATGAGATGTATACGAAATGCTTGCCTAGACAGAAAACCCAGAATACAGGCATTCACCCTTCCAGTTTGCACGTGTTCACATTATTTAAAACCCAAAACCTTGACGAGATTTTTGAAAATTCAAAGGGGTTCAAAACCATATAACAGAGGGTTCAAAACCTTACAATAGAGGGTTCAAAACCTTGTAATCAATCATCCTAGAACAGATGATTAGTTTTCAAAGCGGTTTCGAAAATTATGTTCTTGTTGTGGTAGTCGCCTAAGGATAGGTGACGGTATTGTTTTATGACTAAACGCAAGTAAACTCGCGTTAGGGTCCTAAGAAGGTTATAGACTAGGTCAAAGTATTACTAATAACCTAATTCCCTATAACCATTGGCTCTGATACCATCTTTTCAGTCACACCCCGACCACGTGGAACATACAAAACGTGGCGGAAATGTCGGGGAGTGTTGTAACAGAATTAATGTTTCAAATCCATGGCAATTATAGTTTCGTTTTATTAAGCAAACATGAGAGTTTACATTGTTTAAACAAGAAACAAAGGGTACATAACATAAATTAACTAGTTATTGTCTCGTTTTAAGTTGCTAAGGCACGGGTCCGCCTAAGTATGTCTTGATAAGTCCTATACATCATCACCTGAAAACACATGTGAAAATAGGTACGTCAGCATAAAAATGCCTGTGAGATACATAGGTTTTGTGAAAATAGGATTCATGACTTATGTTTGAGAAAATGTTTAGTCATGAACCTTGTAATTTGCTTTGTCTTGTAAATCATTTGAAAAACGATAAGATCAGATGATATGTATAAATAAATGTAAGGTTAAATGAATAACCATGTAAAATGTGTTTGTATAAGATAAGTTGTTTATAAATCAATGTCTTGTGAAAAGTATGTTATTTGTATAAAATGTTCTATGTCTCAAACTGAAATGATTCAAATAACGCTACGATATGTAATACCATACAAACACTTATATATAGGAAGTACCAGCGGCGTATCCACCATGCTTGTATCATATTACACACGCCTCGTTACTTAATCACTTACTCAAACCAACTACCAAAGTAAAATGTTCATGTCGAATGTGAATCATGTAATGTGTATCAAAAATGTAAGCATGTGATGAATAACAAATGTACTAAGTATGCAACAATAGACATACGTAGCATGTGACCTGTACTAAGTATGCAACAATAGACATACTTAACATGTGACCTGTACTACGTATACAACAATAGACATACGTAGCATGTGACCTGTACTACGTATACAACAATAGACATACGTAGCATGTGACCTGTACTAAGTATGCAACAATAGACATACGTAGCATGAAATGTAATGTAAAACATGTACTATAAATGTACTAATGAACATAGCAAGTATATGATGTGAAAACATGGAAAGCATGAAAGTAACAAGTAGGCACATGTGTTCCACCCCAAAACGTTTGGAAAACAGTAAAAGAGGGGTCTATGTACTCACTTGAGATTGCTTAGTAGTCCTTGAGTAACAACCAAACAATGCTAGAGATCGCGGATATCAAACGGCACCTAATATAGGTAACTATGTTAATAACCGGACCTAAATCGGATGATTGGATGGAATGAGGGTTCGTAAACCAAACGAGTATAGAGACTCGTGTCATATGGTTTAACAAAGCCTACATACTAAATGAAACCTAACCTAAGTGCTTTCGACCCATTACGACCCATTTAGGTAGCTTATGCTACTTTAACGCGTCGTTCGCGTGAAACGCGTTCGGACCGCCTAACTAGTCCTATGACAAGTATTATATGCCTAAACATGTTACATTATCAGTTATGTGACAAAATTTTAGGTTACATATGCTTAATCACCAATTATACATGAAAAGGGTATTTTGGTAATTTACCTAAGGCATATAAACTACCTATCATACAACTACTTAAACGAAGCGACCATAAGGTATAACCTCGGAAGGTTATTCCCTATATACTATGGTCACCTAATGTATTTGGTCGGATCCTAATGATCGACCAAACTGGGTCGGGTTCGAAGGTATAAGCGATTTATCAGATCGCTTACCCTTACGACCCTAGACAACGTGGTAATCAGTAGGCATAGTCCCAAGGGACTATAACCATCGTGATTACAATCACGTTGCGAAGTTCAAACGAACTTCGCATTGACCATAAGCTGGTCAACACTGAAAGTCAAACAAAGTTTGACTTTCGGACTCGAAAAGCAATAAAATAAAGAAAAGAACGAAAGAATACTTACGAAGGGTCCCCGAATGCTAATCTAGATCAAAATAACTCAGGTATGAAACAATGGTTCCAACTTAGAGTCTTTTTAATCAGATTCTTGTGGGTTTAGAAGCAATGGGGGTGGGGTATTTATAGTTTTCGGGTAACCGTTAAGATCGTTTCATGGAAAACGTGCTTTAATCGTATCCGTACAAGTGTCGGAAAGTTGTGGTGGCTAAAAATGGGTCTAAATGAGCTGAATGTGTAGATGAGAATGTGTGGATGTGAATAAAACAGCTGGAATCTGCTGAATGTTCGATATTATCTGATCAGAGAGGCTGACGCGGGCCGCCTAAGATTTAAGCTTGGGCTCACGCGGGCCGCCTAGCTCTTCAGATCAGAAAACAAGTTTCAAATGTTGCAGTTTCAGTCCCTGTTATGTGTTTAAGCCATTTGCGACATGTTTAAGGCCCGTTAAGCCAACTTTAAGGCCCTAACATGATGTATAAACATTTTGGACATGAAACATGCTCAAAAATATGTCGGATGTTGGTTCGTTTGGCCGTACGAACGCGATGTTCGCTTAATTACGACGGAATGCGCATAAGCGCGAAAAACGATCCAAATGACGAAACGAATGGATTTTTCTTGTGCCAAACACTAAAATAAAATATTTTAGTGCTTACATAAATTTTTGGATGTCCGGATGTATTCAGAACGTAAGTTATGCGCGAAAATGCAAACTTGTGCACTTTTTGACGCTTTTAGTCCCTGAATGACACAAAAGTTTATTTTAGCATACCAAACACCTCAAAGCCTATTTCTAAGCTATGTAAAGGATATTTATAGTATGTTTAACTTATGGTCATGTTCCGGAATGTCTGTTACAATTCAAATTGGCATACTTTCGCAGTTTGTCAACTTTAGTCCCTGTAAGCGATTTAACTTGATTTTGCCATACCAAAGCCTTCAAAACTTATTTCTAAGTTATGTAAAGGTTATTTAAGGTATGTTAAGTATATGTCACTATTCCGGAGTGTTCGTTGGATTAAACTGGTTATATCTACACATCAGAGCGCGTATAACCCTCCAGAAAGCGATTTAAAGCTTGAAATCGAACAAGAGTCGATATGTGCAAACGATACACATATTTTTACAAATCCCAAGTATGAAATACAATATTTCATTGGTTTGGCATTTGATTGATGGTTGGAGTGACACAGGTGTCACAAGTTGTAACTTGAACATCAACAGTGGTGGTATCCATATCATTTCTTTGAGTGTCAGCATCAAACTCAAAGATATATTCAGTAGTGGTGGTGGTATCAGTGACACTTTTCTCAAAATCGAAGTCATACAAACCATCATCATCTTCAACAATATTCATGGATTGATCTTTGTTTTGCTCAACATAAATTCCGAGTCGAGGATCCCTCCTTTTCCGCTTCAATGGCAGGGAATCAGGATCCTTTGGGTTCTCACTCGGCTCTTCACTTGAAACTGAAAGATCAGAAGGAGGATTTCCCATCTTATCAGTTACAGACTTTAACAGCAAAGCCAAACTTTCAGCAGAAATCACAGGTGGAACAGCAGGAACAGCAGTATCAGCTTCAGCTTCAGGAGGAAGCTCTTCATCTTCTCCAGAATCACACATAATCTCAATGCCTTCATCGTCAGAATTGATTGTTCAAATCTCTGTCTCAGGCTCATCTTTAATACCCCTTTGAATATCATGTTCTTCAGCAACTATAGCATTTGCAGGCGCATCATTCACTGGAACAGGTTGCACTATTACTGGATTAGCAGCTACATCTTCAGTCTCTGCAAATTAACCAAATTTCTCTAACGGAATTAATCCTTCAAATTTCTTTTCAGTACCCTTCTTTGGAGTGAGAGCACCAAAACAAGCTGGACCCATGGGCTTCAACTCCAATGTGTTTCCAGATCTCTCCAACTCTGGATAGCAAGCATTAAAAATCATTTGCAAAAACCTAGGATACATAAGAAACTTGTCCTTTCTGACTCCAATCACATTTCTCTTCATCGCTTCCAAAATATACTTTGAATAATTGAAAGGCTCGTTCCTTATCACACAAACAAGAGCAGCAGACTGTGTAATATTTAATTGATTTGTACCTCCTCTATTTTCTGTCATACACAACATAAACATGTGCACCAAAAGACGCCAATAAGGATGCACAAATTTCTTTACCAGAGGCGGATACTTTCCTTCGTAACTCAATCGAGGTAAAATTTCTTCCACAGTTCCAGCTGGAAGCTCTATGGAATATGTTTCTTGATCATTGAACTGCAACACTTCTCGAATCATCTGCTCTGTCACAGTGACAACCTTCTTTTGAATGTCAGCAACAATAACTCCTTTTCCTTCAACAACTTCAATCCTCGCACTTTTCCAAAATTCTTGAATGAGACTTTCGTAAACAACTGGATTTTCTCGTAGTGCGTGAACAATACGGCAACTGTTGAGACCTTTCATCAATGAAGTGTACAACTTCTTGTGTTTCTCCGGAGGAGGTGCTAAGTATCCTGCTGGATTATGTGTTGAAATAAACTTCAAATCCATATTCTGCATAAAACACAAGTTCATTAGGAACATAAAGTTCAACAAATACTTGAATCAAATTTCAAAATTTCAAACTTTAAAATCAACAATCAGAACAGGTCAACAGCATCATGACTCAGATAATAAATTTAGACTCGAGACTGTTACTATTGACTCGAGACCATGAGTCGAGACCATGAGTTCTCGAGTCGAGACCATGAGCTATTGAGTCGAGACCATGAGTCGAGACTAAGAGTTCTCAAGTCGAGACCATGAGTCGAGATCTTGAGGTCTCGAGTCGAGATCATGAGATTTCGACTCATAACCACTGGTCTCGAGTCATTATGTGTTATCTGAGTCGAGACCCCACAAACAACTTCATCTTTTCAGATTTTGGATCAAAATCCCAAAACACCCTATGATTTATTTGAAGACCAAGATATATTCAAAACTAGGGTTCTAGGTCATCTTCAAATCTTCATAAAAACATCATCAGATCTTCATAACACCTGCAAAACTTCAACAATATCATCAAAATACCTTTAAAAATTCGATGAATCAAGACCGGAAAACGAATATGATGAAACAAAACCGGAAAGTGCGTCGGAGACGATAAGGACTTGCCGGAATTGAGAGAGAAAATGAGAGCGAGTGAGATATGAGGTCTCGACTCGAGACCTGTCTTATATACCTCATGGATTGGGCCTTTTGACATGGGCCGAGATCATAATATTGGGCTGAATATGATATTAAAGGATTTAATTTATTCAGTTAATTCATTTACGAAAATCATCCTCTAATTTCAGATATAATTTTAAATAATCCACTAAACCTTCTGAGCATAATTTACGAATGCAAAACCTAAAACAAAAATAAATAATAAAAACTATTATTTACAAAAGTAAAATAGGAAATTAACAAAATTGCTCAGGGATCAAATCACGAGGTTTCGGGCTTGATTTCACTTATCAACACTGATCTACTACCGAATGATCTAGACGATTTCCAGTATATTTGTCCACCTAAACTCATCTCCCTAGACCTTTTCCATTTAACTGCCTGTAACAAATTTTATCAGGTTTTGATTTCTTAACAATGAACACCCAAACAAATACTAATCAAATCCTGGAGTTATATACAGCACACTCTATCATGCAAATAGCTTCCCTACCACATATTTCACAAGTCCAATCCAGATCTCTGAAATCTTAACTGGGAATAGATTGAGAAGAGAACAGAATAGATCTTAAGCAGAGATGGTATAATATACAGATCAAATGAGTTTTTCTCAATTTGATATAGGTTTCTCGGGTTTCTTTTGGGCACTTGAGGGCCTCTTTCGGGTGTTTAATTGATCTACAGAGCGACAACGTACAGCTAGGTCAGCATGTATCTGGATGCAGCAGAAGCTGACGTTGCCTAGCACCTCCAGGTCAGCATATATCTGGATGCAGCAGAGGAGATACACGACTTTTTCAGAGAAGATTTCAGAGTCAGACCAAAATTGTGTGTATCGGGACAACATACATACATTCAAATAAACATGAGCTAATTCCAAGTGATTTTCTTTCCTGGGGTCATGTACAATTTTAGTTCTGAACAGAAACAGCCAAAGTTTCCAGTCTTAAGGATAGAGCCTACCAACACATCAATACTAGAGTCAAACTATTTCGATACTGGTCTTACATGAGTCAGCCCTTGACCATAATGTGAAAATTCATTTCATTTCCCAGTCATGCAATGCCTCTTTTTGTATTTTTTTAATTTTTAATGTTTTTGTATTTTTTCAAAATTTTTAATGTTTTTGTATTTTTTTCAAAATTTTCTCCCCCTAAATTTGAGCATAAATAAAAACTACCTAAGAATAGAAAACTTTATGAACAAATTTACCTACGAAATAAAACAAAAACATGCTCAGTCAGTAAAGTGGATCATTTTCAGAAAATCCACAAGCACTTGAAATTTCGAACTGCTGACAGGTTTTGTGAACAAATCGGCAGCATTTGCATCTGTGTCGATTTGCTCCAGTTTGATAAGGCCTCTATCAAAACAGTCTCGTATAAAATGAACTTTAATATCAATATGCTTGGTTTTTTAGTGGAAAACAGGATTTTTCACAATTTGTATTGCAGCATCATTATCACAGTATATGGTAGTCTTAAGATAAGTCAAACCGTAGTCCTGTAATTGATGTTGCATCCACACCACTTGAGAGCAAGACGCCGAAGCTGCAACATATTCTGCTTCAGCTGTGGAAATAGCTACCGTTTGTTGCTTCTTGCATTGCCAAGAAATGAGCCTGTCACCCAAAAATTGACATCCAGCAGAGGTGGATTTCCTGTCCTTATCAGTGCCTCCAAAATTACTGTCAGAAAACGTAAACAGGTCAAAATTCGAATCCCTCGGATACCACAGACCAAACCTGGGTCGGCCTTTAAGGTACCAAAAGATTCGTTTAACAGCAGTAAGATGAGAAGTTTTAGGATTAGCCTGATATCGTGCGCAATTGCAGACAGCAAACATGATGTCAGGACAACTAGCTGTCAGATACATCAACGATCCAATCATAGACCTATAAAGTCGTTGATCAACAGGGGATCCTTCAGCATCTTCAGTTAACAACGGTCTTTCTGCCATTGGAGTTTCTGCCGGTTTAGCGTCAGTGAACTTAAATTTCTTTAGCACATCATCAACATATTTCCCTTGATGAATTAGAATGCCCCGTGAATCTTGCTTAACTTGTAAACCCAAAAACAATGTCATTTCACCGAGTGCACTCATCTCGAACTTCTTTTCATAACCCTCTCAAACTCTTTGCAAAGCTTCTCACTTGTAGACCCGAAGATAATATCATCAACATAAATTTGAACCAAGATTTGATCCTTGCCCACTCTTTTGATAAACAGCGTCTGATCTATTGTGCCTCGTGTGTATCCATGAGCCAGAAGATGTTTTGTCAGAGTAGCATACCAAGCTCTAGGTGCTTGATGCAACCAATATAATGCCTTGTCAAGCTTGTAGGCATATTCTGGATGGTCTGGATGAATAAAACCCGGTGGTTGCTCAAAAAAATTTTCTTCCTTCACTTCTCCGTACAAAAATGTCGTTTTGACATCCATCTGGTAAACAGTGAATCCCATGAAGGATGCGTATGCTAAGAAAATCTGGATTGCTTCAAGTCGAGCAACGGCGGCATAAACTTCATCATAATCCAGTCCCTCTATCTGTCTGAATCCTTGGACCACTAATCGTGCTTTATTTCGAACAATAACTCCTTCAGAATCTTGCTTGTTTCTGAAAACCCAGCGAGTTCCAAGCTTGCGTTTTCCTTTTGGCAACTCTACAAGTTTCCATACTCCTAGCTTCTCGAACTGGTTTAGCTCTTCATGCATAGCATCAACCCAGCCTGGTTCCTGCAACGCTACATCAATGGTTTTAGGTTCAATTTGAGAAATGTAGCTAGAATATAAGCTCAAATTAATGGTTCCTGATTGACTTCTGGTCTGAACTCCTGCATTCACGGGACCTATCACATTCTCAATAGGATGATTTCTTTGAACACTAGTTGGAATGGCAAATTCAGGTATCATCTCGTCTGGAGATGTGTGTGTGTTACTTGACTCCCCCTCATTAGGTGCTACCGGACTGTGACTCACAGGAGTGGTAACAGTACACTCTTCAGGAATAGGGTCAGCAAACAGTTCTGATCCAGCTGTATTATGTGAAATTCCACTCGATTGAGCACCTTCAGGAGATTGATGAGACATTTGTTGAAACAGAGGATGCTGTGTAAAAACCATTCCCGGTGGATCAATGGTGTGATGTCTAAAGCTTCCTTCTGTCTGTTCTTCTTCTTCAGTATCTTCAAAAGATAACGGTTGCTTTGGAGTAGATATGTCTGCATCTGAAGAAACACTTGACAAAATTTTAAATGATTTAAACAAATTAGCATAATCATATAACCAATCTGGTCCAACTCTAGCATCCGTAGCATTTTCTTCAAGCCATTCAATGTTGCACGACTCGACGACCTTTTTCGTTACTTTGTTGTATACTCGATAGGCAGAGCCTTTTGCATATCCAACAAAGAAACATTCGTCCCCTTTGACTTCAAACTTTCCATTAGAGTCCATAAGTAATAATACACATGGACATCCAAAGATACGAAAGTGTGAAACCGAAGGTTTACGTCCTTCCAGAATCTCATAAGGAGTTTTCATATGATGTTTGTTTACTAAAGCATGATTCTGAACGTAACAAGCCGTGCTAACAGCTTCAGCCTAAAAGAAACTAGGAAGCTTCGAGTCAGCCAGCATAGTTCGTGCAGCCTCGATAAGAGTACGATTTCTTCTTTCAGCTACTCCATTCTGTTGAGGAGTTCGTGGTGCACTATACTGACGATCAATTCCCTTTTCAGTGCAGAATGTGTCCAAAGTAACGTTCTTGAATTCTGTCCCATTGTCAGATCGAATAACCTTCACCTTGGTACTCGCTTGATTTTCAGCCAGAGTGATGAATTGTTTCACTAAGACTGCAGTTTCATTCTTGTGACTGAGAAAATACACCCAGGTGTAACGTGAATAATCATCAACGATTACGAGACAATAAGCTTTCTTGCCAATACTCAACACGTTCACTGGACCAAAAAGATCCATGTGAAGTAATTCGAGCACAGCTTTCGTTGAGGGTGCAGGTTTAGACTTATGAGGTTTTCGATGAGCTTTTCCTTTCGCACAAGCAACAAATTTTTCAACCAACATGAAATCTTTTATTGGAAGATCGCGGACTAGTTGACCTTTAGCCAGTCAGTTCAGATTCTTCATGTTCACATGCCCAAGGCGACGATGCCACAGTAGACCATCATGTTCTGAAATCTTCGAGAATAAGCAAGTAACTTCCTCACACAGTTTCTTGTTCATATCAATCACATAAGCGTTTCCTCGTCTCTCTGCTGACATTAAGAACCAATCTTCTGGAATGACAATCCCAGGTTTAAGTACATGACATCCTTTCTTTGTAAAGTGAACTGAATTTCCTCGATCACAAATCTGAGAAATGCTCAACAGATTGTGTTTAAGTTCTGGAACATAGTTAACATTCTCGAAGCTTAAAACGCCGTTTCTTACAGTTCCTTTCAATGTGATCCTTCCTGATTCTCCTCCCGCAAATGAGACATATCCACCATTAAATTCTTTGACATTTATCAGTTGGGATAAGTCTCCCATCATGTGCCTGGAACAGCCACTATCCATGTACCAGAGGCGCACGGTAGTCCTCCACAGCTGTTCCTGCACAATTAGCGTGATCAGTTAGATTTAGGAACCCAGCCCATAGTGGATCTGGGTTTTCCTTGTGCATCAATGTATGTCACTCTCTGCCACACTAAATTGTCTTTATTTAAAAACTTCGAAGTATTTTCAATGGCAGAATTTCGATGAAATGTATGAGACGGATTGGATTGCGTGGCCTTAGCTTTAGGTTTCCAATGCTTGTTTGACCATTGAGAATTGTAATTACCAAAAGTTTTATATTGATTTCTTCGAAAATCATTTTGTTGATTTTGTTTTTTACGTTTGGCTGCATTCCAATCTTGATCAGAAGGTTTAGTCTTGCGATAGTTGTTTTTCATTGTCTTAGACTTTTCAGTCGTCATTGACTCTGAACAACGATATCGGTTAGACTTGACCTTCTGATTTTGTACAAACTTCTCCTTGGACTGGGCACTTGGGAGTTGAACACAGTTTCTGGCAATGTGTCCAGCAATTCCACAATTAAAACATGTTTGCCGTTTTATTTTGTGAGTATTGTGAAAACTTTTATACTTTAATGAAGAATCTTTGTTTGATTTTGAATGATTGGACGCTTTCATTTTCCTAAAATGTTTTTCTTGTGACTGTACTGAGCATTTTGATGTCTGCTGATTAGAAGTTACACATTCATGTGTTGTTGATGAACAACTTGACACCCTTTCTTTACTAAGATCATCATTTGAAGTTGATGTTTTACTTTCAAAAACATTTTCTAATGACTCTTTATTTAACTCAAATCCTTTTTCTTCTTTATCAAAATCAGTTTCAGTATTTGAACATGCAGAAGTCTCATCAATATGCGTTTCATTAACACATTTATCATGTGAAACTAATTCAGGTTCAATTTCCACTACAGTTTCCAATGGGATCCCACTAGATTCAACATTAGGGATTCCCACTGAGACAGATTCAGAAGAAGAATCACAAAACTCTTGATTTTCTTGTGAAGAAGTTTCAGTGGTTTCACTGAATGTGTCCTGAAAGACCTCACCTGTAACACTGTCATCAACCAAAGGGTTAGAAACATCACATTCACAATCATTAACTGAAGAAAATTTATCATCAGACTTATTGTTCAAAGGTTCAACACAAACATTATCAGTTTTGCCCAAAACATCAGGCTCACTAGACGAAACATAAGCAGAAAATGACGCAAACAAAGACCGACCAAAAGCAATATCAGATTCAGTTTGTTCAAAATAATTTTCAGAAATATTAGTATGAACAACTGGTTCACTCCCAAGAACATATTCACATTTTACTTCAGATACTTTATCTGCACATGAAGACGAAGTGTTAGGATCAATTGAGCCTTTAGAAACAAAATTTATTGGAGCAAACTTCTGTTTCTCAATTTGTCTGTCATTTAAAGAAGACTTATTGTTTTTCGGACCATAAGTCATTTTACTTCCATTAATCATCTCCTCCTCAGTCATGGGTAAATAAGTATAATTGTCATTATAGGGAGGAGGAGCCTGATTAAAACCCAAACCACGCCCTTTCTTTTCCTTTTATTCGAGCTGTTGATCACACAAGTTTTTGACTAATTTGCTGGAAGAATCAAATTTCTTAATGTTAAGTTCATTTATTTGATATCTATCTCTGATATCTTCCAGTTCCTTAGTCACAGTGCACAGTTTCTCCTGAACGTATAAGAGTTGAGATGATTTCACACTTACATCATCCTTGAGTTTGACGATGTCTTTTCGCTGAGCTTCAATCTTTTCTTTATAAAGTTTTTTGTTTTTTGATAAAGTAAAGTTTTTATTTTTGATATCTTGATAATCTTGAATTAGCTCAGCGTTGTGTATTCTATAAACTTCAACTCTTTCTCTACACTCAGGATTACAGAAAGCAGAAAGTACCTCTTCTTTGGTGAGACCTTTAACTGGAGCTGAAAGAATCTGGGTCATGAGAGCCAAGTTTTCAGCTGATGCCTCCTCCTCTGGTACAGAAACTTGATCATTTGAGGTCATGAAAGCAATGTTATTTGAAGCAGCTTCATTTTCTGGAGCTGAAATGTTCAGTCGCTCAATTTCCGAATTCCAATCAAAGTTGATGTCGGGCTGAACCACTAAGGCTTGAGCTGATCCCAGTGGTTGAGGACTTCCAGTGGCAGCATCATCCGTTATACTAGATGTGGTCACAAGAGCTCTTTCTCGATTAGGTGTTACAGGCTGGGCAGGAGTCTGTTCTCTATTAATCGGAGGCTTTGTGCAGTTTCGAGCATAATGTCCTTCCTCATGATAGTTGTAACAACGTAGTTTAAAAGGCACTGTAGACGCTCCTGTAAATGAAGCACCCCATCTGTTTTTACCAGTTCTTTTCATAAACCTTGTTGCCCTGAATGCAACCATAGCCATCTGCCAAGTGATATCCATTTCTTCAACATCATCAGGATGAATCTGATGTAAGTCATCGCCACACCATTTAGGAGGGTCAATTTTTCCTGCAACAAATGCATTCAAACAGTTTATAAAAGAGGCTGCGATATCCAGATTTTCTTTAGACTGTTGTGTAAAGAAAGCAATCATCTCATTTTTCACAGTGGAAGTAGGAGCAGCAAAGGATGCATTCACAGCGGAAGCAGAAGCAGCAGTAGAAAGTGATGGAGCAGCTTGTGTAGGAGACCCAGAGTAATAGACATTTGCTGAAGTAGGAGCAGCCTTAGCAGATGCTGCGTTGCTAAACATTTGAAATCCTCCTTGAGACAAGAGAGCTGCGTTGTTATTGTTTGACGAAGTAGGAGCAACAGATAACCCTGCAGCTAGCATGCTGTTCTTATAGTTGGTTTCTCTTTGTTTATCATCTAGTTCACAGGCTTTGATATGAGAAATCATCTCTGACAAACTGCACCTAGCAAGATCTTTTGTTTTCTTAATCATTGCAACATGATGATCCCAGCTTTTTGGTAACGCATTCAAAAGTTGTCTATTTGTCGAAGCATTTGATGTATGAATTTCTTCCATCTGCATTTGAGTGACCAGTTTGACAAACCTCTGAAGTTGGTTATCAATAGTTTCTCCATAGATATGGTTGAAATTGTTGAAATTTTGTCTTAGCAAATTTCTTCGACTCTCCTTCATGTCCTCATTTCCTTCATAAACATCGATCAGAGATTCCCACAGTTCCTTGGCAGATTTGCAGGTACGAAAGCCAATAGCAATATCTGGACCCAATCCAATGGTCAAATAGGACAGTGCTCTTTCATCTTCTTCAATTATATTGAAATCCTCTTCAGTATATTCACTTTTGGCTTTCTTTACTTTTAAACCAGGTTCAGTAGGACTATCTGTCATGATCTCCCATGGACCTCTCAGAATACTTCTCCAAATTTTAGAATCCTTGACCTTCACATGTTGTTCAAAACGCCATTTCCACTCAGGAAAATCATTTGCATCAGTCAACCTTGGAATGAGTGTAGTGGTTCCAACCTTTGAATCCAGTTCTTGTTGTTTGTTAAGGGCAGCCAAGTCAACATTATTTGCAGACATGATTAATTAATCAGTTAATTATTTTAAGTCCAAAGATTCTGTTCACAGTTCAAAGTCCAAAGTCCAAATCACGTTGCAAATTGTCGTTGCGAGTCGAGACCACGGTTGCGAGTCGAGACAATAACGAAGATGACTCGAGACCACAGATGGTTGCGAGTCGAGACCAAAAGCAGACAACTCGAGACTGAAAATGGTTGCGAGTCGAGACTAGATTACTCGAGACCTCAGTAGATTGCGAGTCGAGACTGGATGTGAACAACTCGAGACCAAGGCTGGTTGCGAGTCGAGACATCAAGTTCACAAGTCGAGATCTGCTGATTTTGAGTCGAGACCCTGGAAAACAAACAAAGTGATAAAACCAGCAGAAATCCCTGATTATCAGCAGCTTCCAAAATTCAAAGATTTTGAAATCTTTGAATTTTAATCCTCAACAAACTTCCGAAAAATCAGCAAACAACTCACTGAAATCACACAAACCAAAATCAGTAAATTCTTTCAATAATTTCTAAGAACAGTTTGAAGATTGAATGATCCGAAAAACAGAACATGCAACCAAAAATGTTCTCACTGCAAAACAAACACTATCAAAACTGGATCAGTAATATAAGATATCCTTGAATCTGAATGATATCAAAACCGAACCAAGAATTGGTTTCTTGGCTCTGATACCAATTGTGAAAACCCGTTAGGATCCTTCAATGATATCAAACATTAATTTGTGAGAGTGCTGGAAAACAATCACAAGCCGATTCAAGACTAAAAATATAATAGAAACAATAATAATCAAACACAAACCAGTATATCTTGCATTCAAAGTTGAACAATGACTAATACAAGACTCCTTGGTGTTTCGGCTGGCCTTCTAGTCGCAACAAACTAATCAACCTCAACCAAATGGTTGAGGTTAACTTAAATACTAAACACATGGATCACTAGGCCCACTCAAAACCGGCCAAACTAACCCAACCCATACATGTCAACCCAAAATATAAACTAAACAATTACAAAATCAACCCTTTAACTAAGCAATCCTTCATGTATAAACCTTTAGGTTCCAACAACGATAACTCACGAAATCAAAACCCTCACGACGACTGACAAAGTATAGCCCAATTACGGGCAACACTAAAACATCCATCGGATCGATTTCAATCGATCGGACATTATATCATAGCAGTGATCGAGTTAATACCCTATAGTCGCAGCAACGTTTCACTACTTGGAAATACGTTTTTGAGCAGCTTTCTTCATGTTTTAGAAAGTTTTACGTTCACAGATGCAAAGTTCATGAACTGATCAATTTATAGCTGGTTTTTGGGTTTTACGCGGCCCGCGTAAACCCACACTTGACTTTTACGCAGCCCGCGAAGGCCCCTAGTCCACGTGTAGGGCTTGTGTGTCACAGGTAGGTTTGCCACGTGTACGACACGTGGCCTGGAACGCTTATCTGGTCAATTTTAAGTTAACGCGGCCCGCGTAGATGTTACCTTATGGTTTACGTGGCCCGCCTGAAATCCAGAAATCTTGTTTTCTTGATTTTTCATGCGTATTAGGGTTTCAGGGGTCCGGGTTTTCACTTACGGGTCGTTTAGGGACAATTTTGCAGTCCTTACATACTCATGATAATTGTGGAAATGTTACTCCTTGACCAGGTGGTTTAGGGACAATTTTGCAGTCCTCCCGACTTGTGGAAATGTTACTCCTTGACCAGGTGGTAACAAATTTTGTATACAAAAACCAACATACTCATGATAATTGTATTCTTACAAATACTCAATAACTGTTATTCGCATGGAAAAGTATTTAAGGTTTTGTAAAAACAGTTAACAAAAGGTTTACAAAAAGTGGATCAACTCACATTGTTGTCTTAGATTTTCCATAAGGGTTTCCTGGTGACAATCTATAATTTACACAAATGCACACATGTTAGTATAATAACCCATTTTAACATTAGTAATACCCTCCCCGAGACGGCATTCCAACGACTACGTCGGGCAGAACCACGACAGCCGTTACGGAACCCTAGATCAATCGGGCAGCGTATCTAATACGTATCTAGGGGTTATAATACTTACAACGGAGCAGAACTTTGCTAATTAGGGGGGTATAATACCCACTTGTATTTCCTAATTTTCAGAATGGAGAGAGAGATTTCGATATTACCCGATGGCCTGCTTACATAGTGCTGATTTCTCACTTTGTCGCGGCCCGCGTAAATGTAAGCTAAGGCTTACGCGGTCCACGTCAAACCAGGTCAACGCGTAGCTAGGATGGGTCATCACATAGGTCTGCCGGGTGTTGGGCCACGTGGCCGCACCGGGCTTTGCCAGGTTTTTAAGTTCACGCGGCCCGCGTAAGGGTTAAGGGTCCTTTACGCGGCCCGCCTCAACTTAGAAATTCAGTTTTTTAATTATTTTTAATACTATTTAATGTGTTTGGGGCCCGTTTTCGCGTATGGGGTGTATTTTCATTGTTATTAATTCCCATTTCCACACTGGCATTTCTAACTGTTGCAATAGACCTGAGGGTTTCTGGTGTTTAGCTTTAACTTGTGAACAAGTTAAACATTTAGAAACATAGGCTGCTATGTCCTTTTTCATTCCTATCCACCAGAAATTCTTTCTTAAATCCTGGTACATTTTATCATTTCCTGGATGCATCGTATACTTAGACTTATGGGCTTCTTCTAATATACGATGACGTAGGTTTCCTAATTTAGGTATCCACATTCTCTTCATATGGAATCTCTAAATTCCATCTGTTCCTTGTTTTAATTCTTTTAGCATACCTTTTAATTTTTCAGTATCATCCTTGATTACTAATTCTTGTGTTTCTCTTATCTGATCATTTAAATCTACTTGCAGATTTAATTTAAGAGAACGTACCCTTTTTGGCTTTTCATGATACTTTCGGCTTAAAGCATCTGCCACTACATTTGCTTTTCCTTCATGATATTGGATATCACAATCATAATCACTAAGCATTTCCATCCAGCGTCCTTGTCTCATATTCAACTTCTTTTGCCCGAAAACATACCTTAAACTCTTATGATCAGTGAATATGGTAAACTTACTACCATAAAGGTAATGTCTCCAATTCTTAAGGGAAAAAAATATAGCTCCTAATTCCAAGTCATGGGTTGAATAATTTTCTTCATGATTCTTAAGTTGCCTAGATGCATAAGCTATAACCTTTTGGCGTTGCATTAACACACATCCATAACCTAATTTAGAAGCGTCACAATAGATTATAAAGTCTTCAGTTCCTTCTGGTAACGCTAATATGGGTGCATGGGTTAATTTATGCTTAAGAATTCTAAATGCTTCTTCTTGTTTTGGTCCCCATTCAAATTTAATGGATTTACAGGTTAACTTAGTTAAAGGAATGGCTATTCTAGAAAAATCTCGAATAAATCTCCTATAATAACCGGCCAATCCTAAGAAACTTCTAATCTCAGTTGGTGACTCAGGAGTTTTCCATTTGATAATCGCCTCGATCTTTGTTGGATCCACATGAATTCCTTCATGGTTCACTAAGTGTCCAAGAAATTGTACCTGTTCTAGCCAAAACTCGCACTTTCAAAATTTAGCATAAAGCTTTTCCTTCCTTAATAGACTTAAAAGTGCGTGCAAATGTTTTGCATGTTCTTCTTTACTTCTAGAGTAAATTAGAATATCATCTATAAAAAAATTTATGAATTTATCCAAATATGTCTTACATATTCGGTTCATCATGTCCATAAATGCGGCTGGGGCATTGGTTAAACCAAATGGCATGACAGTAAATTCATAATGGTCATACCTTGTTCTGAATGTGGTCTTAGGAATCTCCTCTTCATGTACCTTTAATTGATGATATCCTAACCTTAGATTGATTTTAGAGAAAAATCGAGCTCCTTGCAGTTGATCGAACAGATCATTGATCCTTGGTAATGGGTACCGGTTCTTGATCGTGACCTTGTTTAATTCACGGTAGTCAATGCACATACGCATCGATCCGTCCTTCTTTTTGACGAATAATTTTGGCACTCCCCATGGCGATGAACTTGGTTGTATGAATCCTTTTTCCAACAATTCATCTAATTGTTTCTTCAGTTCCTGCATTTCTGTAGGTGCCAATCGGTAGGGTGCTTTGGCAATTGGTGTTGTTCCTGGTAGCAGATGGATTCTGAATTCAACTTCTCTGTCCGGCGGTAGTCCTGGTAATTCTTCTGGAAATATATCTGAAAACTGAGACACTACTGGAATGTGTTTTAGTTCTTTTCCTTTAGTGTTAGTGATTATAGAAATCAAATACACTATAGATCCTTTTCTTATATAGCTTGCAGTTTTCATCACAGAGATAAATTTAGTGGACCTAGAGGGTTTATCTCCTTTTATTGTGATATTTTCACCTTTTGGTGAATTTACTTGAATTGACTTTTGATCACATAAAATACTGGCTTTATTGGCTATTAACCAATCCATTCCTAATACAATATCAAATCCTGCCAGATTCATAGGATAAAGGTTTGCCATAAACTTTTGATTTAAAAATTCTATTCTTGCTCCCTGCAAGATTTCCGAAATCTTAACTGTTTCTCCATTAGCTGTCTCTACGAGACATTCTTGTGGTAGTTTAGTTAATGACTGATTTAGAAGTTTGCAAAACAAAGTATTAATAAAACTTTGGTTCGCACCAGAGTCAAATAATACTTTAGCAAATACATCATTAACTAAAAACGTACCAGCTATCATGTCTGGAATCATCTTGGCTTCATCTGCAGTCAGAACGAATGCTCTAGCATTTTTAGTGTTCCGGTTGTTCACAGCTGGAGCCAATTTTGGACAATTCAGCTTGATGTGACCTTTTTCTCCACAGTTGTAGCATAGTCCGTTACTGGATTTTCTCCTGCAATCTTCTTCCTTGTGTCCTAGCATTTTGCAGAAATTGCAAAGAGTGGAGCATTTTCCCGAATGCTTTTTCTTGCAGACCTTGCAGAATGGTGCAGAGGTAGAACCCATATTCCTACGGTTGTAATTCCCAGAACGGAATTCTTGAGTAAGCCTTTGGGTTAGGTTTCTCCTCTGGTCTTCTTCTCTAGTACGGATTAACTCATCTGTCAAGGTATTAGCTAGTTCTACAGCTTCTTCTATAGTTTGAGGTCTAGCTGCCTTGACTACATGTCTAATTTCTCTAATTAATCCCCAGATATAACGGGAGATTAATACCGGTTCAGGTGATGCAAGGGTTGGTACTATTCTAGCATATTCAAAGAATGTGCTTGTATAACCCTTACTATCTACTCCGGTCATTCTTAAGTTTAGGAACTTATTAGCTATCTGTTCCTTTTCATTAGGAGGGCAGAATTTCCTTTCTACTGTATTTTTAAATTCCTCCCATTCCATGTTATATACCCTATCACTTCCTCTTGACTGGAGGATAGTGTTCCACCATTCTAAGGCTGAGTTCTTAAACAGATTAGAAGCAAACATTATTTTGTCTTCTTCAGCACATTTGCTTATTTTTAAAACAGCCTCAGTCTTTTCTATCCAGCGTAAAGCTGCAATGGGTCCTTCATTGCCTGAGAATTCTATTGGTTTGCAGGACCAGAATTCTTTGTAAGAACAACCATAAGGCATGGTTCTTCTTCTTTTGGGAATGGGCACTTGAAGTACTGGTCCATTGTTCACGCTGTGTTCTGGTTCGATTGGTCGCTTACTGCTGTGCTTACTTTTATTATTCGCTTCTTGAATCGTTTGAATAATAAATGGCATTGCATCTATGATTCCTTGTGCCACTATATGTTGAACGGCATTATTATCCATTTGGTTTCCATTGTTATTGATGCTCGGATTCTCATTAATCATGTTAATATTACTCTGGTTATCGTTATTTAGATTTCCTTGATTTCCTTCATCGGCCATCTGAATTTTAAACATTTACCCCGTATTAATATCACAAAATAATAGTTAATATAGTCAATCACATGACACGCAATTTAGCCAAAAGCGTCGATCATTGCGACTTTACTCTATTCATCTACTATGCATCTATTACACACCAGTACTGAAATAAAATTATAATACCAACTGAAATAAATAATAGTAGGCATCCGTACACACATATTTTATTATTATTATTATTACTATTACCGTCTCCCTTCTCCCATTCACGGATATGGATTTATCCAAAAATCCATATTGCGCTCGTCGTACTTCCAAACGAGTCGCTCTCCCACCTGTCTCATTCTCTCACTGCTCTCTAAAATTTCCTCACCAAATGTCCTAAGTTCTTGTACATTTTTTGCACTCATTGGGGGTGCAGGTTCTAGGACTGGGTTCGGAATCTAGGGTGCGGGTTCCTGGTATGGGGGTGTAGGTGCCTGGAATCGGTAAGGATCTTCTAGGATCTCCCTAATGTATTCATCGTGGTAATAGGGATCTAAAGGTTCCATACCTGGATAGGCTCCTATGTTCTGCATGGGTGTGTCTTAATGTATCGGGTAGCGTTGCACATAGTCCCTAACGTCATCCCACCAGGGATCGTAATTTGGGTCTAGGGGGTTTGGTGCTAGTACCCTAGGGATTTCTTCTGGATTGAAGTCATGCATCTCTACTTGATTTTCAGGGTTTTCTATCTCCATTGGTTGGTCAGGGATTGGTGGCTGTGGTTGGGGTGCTATTATTTGCTCCAGATGAGGGTCAGCTGCAGTGGTTGCTAGGATGTGAATATTGGCTATACCCCTATTTATCATATCCTGGGCATAGGCATCTGTCTCTCTCTTGGCTGCTGCTAGTACCCTCTGGTCTTGTAACTTTTTCATACGCTTTCTACACTCGTGTGCCCCTCGACTGAACCATCCCCTATTTTTCTGAGGAAATGGCTCTTCTGACTGAGCCTTAAACACAAAGATTCCTTCTTCCGTATTAGCAGAATACCCTGAGAGGGCAGGCTGAGAAGAGGAGGTGCCTTCGCTTCTAGGCGAACCAGACAATTGACGGTACGCGTCAAATGGTCCTTGGTCGCTCATACTGTAAACTAACAAATAGTCAAATAACACATAGCAATAAAATACAGTTATGCACATATTTCCATAATTTATTTCCTAACAGATTGAATTTTGATGTCAGCAGAACACTTCTGTGGCTGAATCAATGGCTTAGCTCTGATACCACCTTCTGTCGCAACCCCCGATCCCTAATCCCAGGGAACGGGCGGCCGCGAACCAGTTTCGGTGATATCGCGTATTGTCTAATTTGGCAGCGGAAATTTTCATCAGGACCGTAGTTAGGAAACATTGATTAGAGTAAAATACCACATTTTCGTAACATTAAACAAATGGATTAAAACCCAAGTTTGTAGTACACACATTTTCATAAGAATAAATCTTATTTTATTAATAAAAACATCTATTTTATCTTAGGTAACTTTATTGCCACTTTTCCCAGCCTTCAGTGCTGTCCAGCTGGCTTCTATTTGGCTTTCACAATTTGTTACCTGAAATGCGTTTTAAAACATTTGTCAGTGGGAAATACTGGTGAGTGAATCCCAGTTTAATCAAGTTTAAGTAAAACCCAGTGTACAGTATTGAGGGCGATCTCGCAATTATATTTGTTTCCAAGACATATCCAATTAACATCCATGGTACTGTCAGACCCGACTTGTGGAAATGTTACTCCTTGACCAGGTGGTAACAAATTTTGTATACAAAACCCCCCAACATACTCATGATAATTGTATTCTTACAAATACTCAATAACTGTTATTCGCATGGAAAAGTATTTAAGGTTTTGTAAAAACAGTTAACAAAAGGTTTACAAAAAGTGGATCAACTCACATTGTTGTCTTAGATTTTCCGTAAGGGTTTCCTGGTGACAATCTATAATTTACACAAATGCACACATGTTAGTATAATAACCCATATTACAATGGAGCAGAACTTTGCTAATTAGGGGGGTATAATACCCGCTTATATTTCCTAATTTTCAGAATTGAGAGAGAGATTTCGATATTACCCGATGGCCTGCTTATATAGTGCTGATTTCTCACTTTGTCGCGGCCCGCGTAAATGTAAGCTAAGGCTTACGCGGCCCGCATCAAACCAGGTCAACGCGTAGCTGGGCTGGGTCATCATATAGGTCTGTCGGGTGTTGGGCCACGTGGCCGCACTGGGCTTTGCCAGGTTTTTAAGTTCACGCGGCCTGCGTAAGGGTTTAGGGTCCTTTACGCGGCCCGCCTCAACTTAGAAATTCAGTTTTTTAATTATTATTAATACTATTTAATGTACTTGGGGCCCGTTTTCGCGTATGGGGTGTATTTTGGGACATATTGGGATATTTAAAATATATTAGGGTGTCGGAAAAATTCTGAGGGTGTTGGTTTTATTGAGGATTGTTATAGCTAACCTTTCCATGCTAAAGGTTTCTTTCATGGGTAGGAAATGAGCTGATTTGGTTAATCGATCCACAATTACCCAAATTGCGTCGTTACCTTTTCTGGTTTTGGGTAACTTAGTAACAAAATCCATGGTTATTAGTTCCGATTTCCATACTGGCATTTCTAATTGTTGGAGTAACCCTGAGGGTTTCTGGTGTTCTGCCATAACTTGCGAGCAAGTTAGACACTTAGATACATATCTAGCTATGTCTTTCTTCATTCCTATCCACCAGAAGTTATTCCTTAAATCTTGGTACATCTTATTATTACCAGGATGCATGGTGTATCTAGATTTAAGGGCCTCCTCTAAAATTTTATTTCTTAACTCTCCTTGCTTAGGTACCCAAATTCTTTTCTTGTGGAATCTCCAGATTCCATCAATCCCTTGCTCTAATTCCTTTATTCTTCCCTTCATTCCTTCAGCATCATCCTTGATTGCTGTTTCTTGAACATTCTTCAGTTGTTCCATTAAGTCTAATTGTAAACTTAATCTAAGAGCACGAACTCATCGTTGTTTCTCATGATACTTACGACTTAAGGCATCTGCAACTACGTTTGCTTTTCCTTCGTGATATTGAATATCACAGTCGCAGTCACTTAGAATTTCCATCAATCTTCTTTATCTCATGTTTAATTCCTTTTGCCCAAATATGTATCTTAAATTCTTATGATCTGTATAGACAGTAAACCTACTTCCGTACAGATAATGTCTCCAAATTTTAAGGGCAAAAATTATGGCTCCTAATTCCAATTCATGAGTCGTATAATTTTCCTCGTGCTTTTTCAATTGCCTTGAGGCATACGCAATTACCTTATTGCGTTGCATCAACACACATCCTAATCCTAGCTTAGAAGCATCACAGTAAACTTCAAAATCTTCTGTCCCTTCTGGAAAGGCAAGAATTGGGGCGTTTGTTAACCTTTGTTTTAAAATCTGAAAAGCTTCTTCTTGCTTAAGTCCCCATTCAAAATTAACTGATTTACAGGTTAGCTTAGTTAATGGTACAGCTATCTTTGAAAAATCCTTAATGAATCGTCTATAGTATCCGGCTAACCCTAGAAAACTTCTAACTTCCATAGCTGACTGTGGAACTTTCCATTTGGTGATCGCTTCTATTTTGGAGGGATCCACGTGAATACCTTCGTGATTCACCATGTGTCCTAAAAATTGTACCTCTTGTATCCAAAATTCACACTTCGAGAATTTGGCATAAAGCTTCTCTTTTCTTAACAAAGTTAAGAGTGCATGCAAGTGTTCACAATGCTCGTCCAGATTTTTGGAATAAATAAGTATATCGTCGATAAAGACAATTACAAATTTATCCAAGTACGGTTTACAGATCCTATTCATCATGTCCATGAATGCTGCAGGAGCATTTGTTAATCCAAAGGGCATGACTGTAAACTCGTAATGACCATACCTAGTTCTGAAGGCAGTTTTAGGTATGTCTTCTTCTTGTACATTCAACTGATGGTATCCGAAGCGTAAATCTATCTTAGAAAAATATCTAGCTCCCTGAAGTTGATCAAAAAGATCATCAATCCTAGGTAATGGGTATCGATTCTTAATCGTAACCTTATTCAATTCCCTATAATCGATACACATTCGCATCGACCCATCTTTCTTTTTCACAAACAACACTGGAGCTCCCCAAGGGGATGAACTAGGTTGTATAAATCATTTGCTTAACAATTCATCTAACTGCTTTTTCAATTCTAACATTTCGATGGGTGCTAACCAATAAGGTGCCTTAGCTATCGGTGTAGTTCTAGGAATTAGATGAATTCTAAATTCTACTTCCCTATCGGGTGGTAATCCAGGTAGTTCTTCTGAGAATACCTCCGGGTATTCTGATACTACTGGAATTTCCTTAAGTTCCTTACCTTTAGTGCTAATGATTACCGAAATCATATACACTATTCCTTGTTTTCTTGAATAATTGGCCATTTTCATTACTGAAATGAATTTCATTGGCTTACGTGGCTTATCTCCTGTAATCACTACTATTTCTCCTGTAGGAGTATGAATTTCTATGGAATTCTTATCACAGAGGATTCGAGTATGGTTGGCTACTAACCAATTCATTCCTAACACAACATCGAATCCAGCTAAATTCATAGGTAACAGGTTTGCAGAAAATTTATGGCCTACGAGTTCTATCTTTCCTTTTTGAAAAATCTTATCTATGTGAACAGAATTACCATCTGCGGTTTCTACTGTAAAATTTGTCTAAGATTGGTTAAGGGTAGGTTAAGAGCTTGGCAGAATGAAGTATTTATAAAACTTTGGTTTGCACCAGAGTCAAATAATACTTTTGCATAAACGTCGTGAACTAGGAACGTACCAGCAATCACATCAGGGATTAGCTCTGCTTCCTGGGTAGTCAACTGGAAGCCTCTTGCGTTTCTTTTGGTAGTTCCTTCTGCAGGTTTGGATTTGTTGTCAGCTGGTTTGACCAGTTTAGGGCAGTCTGGTCTAAAATGTCCAGCTTCTCCACAGTTGAAGCAAATTGTGGATTTCTTCCTTCTACAGTCTTCTTCTTGATGCCCTGGAATTTTGCAGAAATTGCAATACCCTTTGCATCATCCAAAATGCTTTCTTTTACAGGTACTGCAAAATGGAGCATTGGAAGATTGCCCGGTTCCCTTTTTCTTGAAATTACTACTATTACCCACACGGAATCCTTGGGTAATCTTTTGGGCCACTTCCTTCTTTCTATTTTCTTCTCGCGCACGCACCAGTCCATCTGTCAAAGTGTTGGCTAATTCCACTGCATCGTCAATTGTGTGAGGTCTTGCAGCTTTAACGATATCATAGATTTCTCCAATTAAACCCCAAATATAGCGAGAAATAAGTACCGGTTCTGGCGAAGCCAGGGTTGGTACAACTCTAGCATACTTGAAGAATGTCGAAGTATACCCTCGACAGTCTACATCCACCATCCGGTGGTTTAGGAACTTATTTGTCATTTGTTCCTTTTCATATTCGGGACAGAATTTTCTTTCTACTAGACTCTTAAATTCTGCCCAATTCATGGCATACGCCACATTACTTCCCTTAGCTTGTAGTACGGTGTTCCACCATTCGAGTGCCCCGTCTTTAAAAAGACGCGACGCGTACATGACCTTGTCTTCCTCGGCACATTTACTTATCTTAATTACTGCTTCGGTTTTCTCTAACCAACGCAGTGCAGCAGTCGCCCCTTCATTGCCTGTAAATTCAACCGGTTTACAGGCAAGAAATTCCTTGTAAGTGCAACCAGGCGTTGCAGCTTTCATTTTCTTAAGAAATGGGGCTTGCATCACATCATCGTTATTGTTATTGTTGCCGCCTCCAATTACACTATTACTGAAAATATCGTCGCGCGTGCGTTTACTGGGGTTAGCTTGTAAAGGTTCAACAGGGCCTTTAACAGTAGCGACGATGGATGGGATAGCATTGGCTATTCCCTGGGCGACGATATTTTCTATATCCTGCCTATTAAGAAATTGGTCTCCATTGTTTTGTTCGGATTGATTAACTTCGTTAACTGGTTCATTGACGGCATGTTCCATCTGATAATTATCAATAAATAAATGTATAAATTATTGGCACAAAATAATAACCGGTCACAATAAAACAATCACACATAATCAGGTTAACACATATAGCCAAAATTGTCAACTTTGCGACGTTGATATTTTTATATATTAGTAGGCATCCGTACACACTAGTTATGTTACAAAAGTTTTATTTTATGTTATTTTACATGATTATATTTTTATTATTTTATTATTATTAAACACACAACCACATACGATCCCTGTCGGCTGGCACTTCAGAAACGACGTTCCCTCTCGTTGTATTTCCATGATATCCTCTCCCCCATTTCCCGGATTCTATTTCCTGCGTCCACCAGCTCCTCGCCATAGTGGCGGAGTTCAGCCAAGTTCTCAGTGCTCATAGGTGGGTTTGGTGCAGGCTCTGGGTCAAACTGGGGGAAAAAGGTGTTAGGGTTATTCAAAAGATTCTGAAATTGCCAATCACTTATCCACCATTCTTCCAGCTCTCCAGGTAGAAGTTGGTGGCTGACAATGGGGTCTAGGATAGCAGGTTCCAAATTAACTGGAAGTTATGATTCAATTGGGTAATTGAAGAGGTCTTCATTGGCAGGTCCAATGAGGTCACAATTTGCCAGTTTGCGATCCAGCTCTTCCCACGGTGGCATTTCCTGGGCTTGCCCTGAACTTTCCCCGATCTCATTTCCTTTGCCTTTATTCTTGGGATCCTCAGTCTTTTTAGTCCTCTGGGCAGCTGACTTCTTCCTCCGTGCGCATCTCCAGCCTACGATTCTCCTTCTTTTCTTCGTCTTGGGTTTCTCCTGGGCTTGAGCCTGGAACTCCATAGGTTCTTCAGTATCGGCCAGATAATCGGAAAAGTCTCTGGAAACTTCCATACCAGCAGAATGGATATTGAGATTCTGAAGAGCTTCAGACAACTCATTCATGCTGTTTAGCAGATATAGAGAAAACATAAAATCCTAATTTAGAAAGTTATAATTTACCAGTTAAATTTTCACAGAATCACAGAGTGGCAATTTGAGAAATTAAGTATTTCTAAATACTTAATTGGCTTAAATCAGTGGCTCTGATACCACCTTTTCCTGTCACGACCCCCGTCCTGGTGTTACCCGGTCCAGGAGCCGCGGAACAGAAACCCGTGGTATTTATTATTATTGAGTTGACAGCGGAAGTTTAACAGGATCTTTTAAAACTTGAAAATGCCCAATTATTTTATTTCATAATTTGGGACAAAACCCCGTAATTTACAATAGAGGAATTTCACGAGGAAATTACCTGTTTTACAAAACATGTTTATTTATTTAACTGAGCCACCACTTCAAGCTTTATTAGTGCTCCGTAGCATTTTCCTTGATTTACAGTAGGTCACCTGAAACATGTTTAAAAATATTTTATCAGAGGGGAAATACTGGCGAGTCATTCAGGTTAAACAAAATGACACTTTAGTTATAAATTACAGCATAAGAGCGATTACAATGGCTACTATCTTATTTTTATCTGGCGCCATATCACACCCTGGTGACGATGGTCATACCACTATTGGGTCCTTTCACCGAAGTAGTGATGATTATCACTGTTAGGTTGATGAACCTAACCGTGAGAAATTAATAATGTGCACAATACCCCACTAGCCAGGGATTCAAGATAACCACGACTTAATCCCTGTAATTATAACTTTTGAAAATAATTTGAGGTTTAGTAAAACATTTGATAAAAAGAGAATGACTCACTTTGCAAGTTTAGACGGGCAGAGTTTAGCCTACTGATATGCCTGATAACCTAATTTAAACAGCAATGCATACGAAACTAGGTCAGTAACTTAATACAACATTTACGATAACTCACGAAATCAAAACCGTCACGACCAATGACAAAGTATAGCCCAATTACGGGCAGCACTTAAACATCCATCGGAT
Source organism: Helianthus tuberosus (assembly GCA_030545235.1). Taxonomy (NCBI): domain Eukaryota; kingdom Viridiplantae; phylum Streptophyta; class Magnoliopsida; order Asterales; family Asteraceae; genus Helianthus; species Helianthus tuberosus. The sequence continues at coordinate 45,110 of JARYGA010001310.1, read as the reverse complement.
CGGTTTCAATCGATCGGACATTATATCGTTGCAGTGATCGAGTTAATACCCTGTAGTCGTAGCAGTGTTTCACTACTTGGAAATACGTTTTTGAGTAGCTTTCTTCGTATTTTAGAAAGTTTTACGTTCACAGATGCAAAGCTCATGAACTGATCAATTTATAGCTGGTTTTTGGGTTTTACGCGGCCCGCGTAAACCCACACTTGACTTTTACGCAGCCCGCGAGGGCCCCTAGTCTACGTGTAGGGCTTGTGTGTCACAGGTAGGGTTGCCACGTGTACGACACGTGGCTTGGAACGCTTGTCCGGTCAATTTTAAGTTGACGCGGCCCGCGTAGATGTTACCTTATGGTTTACGTGGCCCGCCTGAAATCCAGAAATCTTGTTTTCTCGATTTTTCATGCGTATTAGGGTTTCAGGGGTCCGGGTTTTCACTTACGGGTCATTTAGGGACACTTTTGCAGTCCTTACATGGAATCTCCAAATTCCATATGTTCCTTGTTCTAATTCCTTGATCATTCCTTTCAACTTTTCAGTATCATCCTTGATTACTGATTCTTGTGCCTTTCTAATTTGTTCATTTAAATCTACTTGCAGGTTTAATTTAAGTGAACGTACTCTTTTTGGTTTTTCGTGATACTTTCGACTTAAAGCATCAGCTACTACGTTTGCCTTTCCTGCATGATACTGGATAATACAATCATAATCACTAAGTATCTCCATCCAGCGTCTTTGTCTCATATTTAATTCCTTTTGTCCGAAGACATATCTTAAACTCTTATGGTCGGTGAAAATGGTAAACTTACTACCGTAAAGGTAATGTCTCCAAATTTTAAGGGCAAAAGTTATGGCTCTTAATTCTAGATCATGGGTTGAATAATTCTCTTCATGATTCTTAAGTTGTCTAGAGGCATATGCTATAACCTTTTGACGTTGCTTTAACACACATCCATAGCCTAACTTAGAAGCGTCACAATAGACTATAAAGTCTTCAGTTCCTTCTGGTAACGCTAGTATGTGTGCATTGGTTAGCCTTTGCTTAAGAATTCTAAAGGCTTCTTCTTATTTTGGTCCCCATTCAAACTTAACAGATTTACAAGTTAGCTTAGTTAAGGGGATGGCTATTCTAGAAAAATCTCGAATAAATCTTCTATAATAACCAGCCAATCCTAAGAAACTTCTAACCTCGGTTGGTGACTCAGGGGTTTTCCATTTAGTAATTGCCTCGATCTTGGTGGGATCCACTTGAATTCCTTCATGATTGACTAAATGCCCAAGAAATTGTACCTGTTCTAACCAAAATTCACACTTTGAAAACTTAGCATAAAGCCTTTTTTTTCTCAATAAACTTAGAAGTGCATGCAGATACGCTGCGTGTTCCTCTTTATTTTTAGAATAAATGAGAATATCATCTATAAAAACAATTATGAATTTATCCAAATATGGCTTACATATTCGGTTCATCATGTCCATAAATGCAGCTGGGGCATTGGTTAGACCAAATGGCATGACAGTAAATTCATAATGGCCATACCTGGTTCTAAAAGCAGTCTTAGGAATGTCCTCTTCTTGTACCTTTAATTGATGATATCCTGATCGTAAATCGATTTTAGAGAAAAATCGAGCTCCTTGCAATTGATCGAACAAATCATCGATTCTCGGTACTGGATACTGATTTTTAATCGTGACCTTGTTCAATTCGTGGTAGTCAATGCACATACATTGATCCGTCTTTCTTTTTGACGAATAGGATCGGTGCTCCCCATAGTGATGAACTTGGCTGTATGAATCCTTTCTCCAACAATTCATCTAATTGTCTCTTCAGTTCTTGCATTTATGCGGGTGCCAAACGGTAAGGTGCTTTGGTAATTGGTGCTGTTCCTGGTAGCAGATGTATTCTGAATTCAACTTCCCTGTCTGGAGGTAGTCCTGGTAACTCTTCTGGAAATACATCTGAAAATTGAGATACTACAGGGATATCCTTTAATTATTTTCCTTTAGTGTTAATGATTATGGAAATCAAATACACTAATGATCATTTTCTTACATAACTGGCTGTTTTAATCACAAAGATGAATTTTGTGGATCTAGACAGCTTATCTCCTTTAATTGTGATCGTTTCACCTTTTGGTGAATTTACTTGAATTGACTTTTGATCACATAGAATACTGGCTTTATTGGCTATTAACCAATCCATTCTGTTAGTGCACTACGTCTATTGACTTCGTCTTGTATCATGTAATAGGATAGGATAGGATTATCAGTGCCCGAGGTTCGAGAAACAGATTTTCAGGTTTAAGGTAGTGATTCCGCTTGAAATGATCAAGTGCCATTTCAAGCGAAATCAGAACTAAGTGATTCCGCTTGAAATGGACTTGACCATTTCAAGCGAAACCCCTTGTAGTATATATAGGGCAGTTGCTGATTCATTTGGTACGACTTCAGAATATGTAACGAGGTGCTGCCAAAATTTGTCCAGGTTGTAATTGATGTTATAATCAATATAAGTGACAGATTTAATAGTATCAAGCTGTTTCCACGTCTGTTTCACTGATTCCGCCTTTGAATCGGATTACAAGCTCTTCTGAACGACTCGTTTGGGTCCAACAACGATCCTACAAGTGGTATCAGAGCACAGGAAGAAGAGTTTAGCTTGATATCATCTATTTTCTGATTTCTACATCCTCTTATTCAATCTGAACAAGTTTCTACGGCCTAAATAGTCTGAGTTTTTCACCGAATCTGCAAAACAGTATAATAACAAAGCCTTGAAAGTTTGAGACCAAAATACAACTTAAAAATGACAAGAAACTGGACAGGAACCAGAATCCGCTCAAAAAATTAACACGGTTTTGCTTGAAATGTTGATTCCGCTTGGAATTTGGGTCTGATTCCGCTCGAAATAGTGATTCCACCTGAAAAGTTACTTGATTCCGCTCGAAGTGTTAGTCAAAGTGATTCCGCTTGAAGTGGATATCTGATTCCGCTTGAATTGTTGTCTTACTGATTTCGCTTGAAGTGTTAGACAACTGATTTCATTCCAAAGTGCCAATCTGTGATTTCGCTTGAGTTTCCTATTTCGCTTGAAAAGGGTTTTTCGTGTCGAGATCATTTCACCTCGATCGAATATCAGTCTGTTTCAGGATATTTGATATTGTTTGTACTGATTGTGTTTGTTTGATTATTTGTCCTGGATTACATCATGGCTGAAGAATTCTACAACACGTTTTTCAACGCGTTCACATCCGATTCTTCCGAAACAGCAACGGTCACACCAAAAACTATCACGAAAGCGATCAATGAGAACATCAAGCATGATAACTTTTACGGAACACAGTCAAAGCCACCAACTCTGGAAAGCATTGAGGATTATACATGGTGGAAAGAACGGTTTATTAACTGGGCGAAAGCGTATGCGCATGAAAGCTGGTTTTGTTTAGAGTTTGGATATGAAAGACCAAAGGATGATAAAGGTGAAGAGATTCCATTCAAGAAATTACCTAAAGATGACAAAGCAGAATATGCAGCCGAACAGAGGATGATTGCTTTGATTCAGACGGCAATTAGAAATGATATTTTTGCATTGCTTAATCATGACGGGTCGTCAAAATCTGTTTGGAAAGCTTTACAAGCTAAAGCTGAGGGGGTAAACAGATTAAAAAGAACAAAATTGCGTTGCTTAAAAAAGAATTCGATCTATTTGATAACATTAAAGGAGAGTCGGTGAGGCAAATGATAGAGAGATTCTGTCATTTAAAAATTGAACTTGAACGTTTCAAAATTGAGAAAACAAGAGAGGAAATTATTGACAAAGTGATTGAAGCGTTACCATGAGCTGATCAGTGGCAAACGTTTGTTTTTATTTTGAAAAATGATGCTTTATATGATACAATTTCTCTTGATGCGTTGTTTGAAAAGATAGAGAGTCATGATCTGGAGCTACAAAAGCAAAGCAAGATGACTGGTTCTTTACATCAACAGAATGTTGGCTTGTACTACAAAGGCAGTGTATCTTCGGAGAAAGGTGTTAGTTCACCAAAGACAGCATTCAGTGGTGAGAAGATGAAAGAACCTCAAACAACTTCATCAAGTTATCATTCTGGATATCATTCATCTGCAAAAGCAAGTACTGATGAAGCTGAGGAGATTCTTTGCAACATCGTTCTCAAACTGAAGAATTCTCCATCGATGAGTATCAATGCAGCTAAGCAGCAAATGAGTTTCCTTGAATCTGTTCTGGAGTCATATGAAGGTCTTGTAGCTGGTAAAATTGGAAACTCAGAGTTGACCAAAGAAGACTACGACCAAATTGATCCGGAAGAAATGGAGCTCATAGATATTCGCTGGTGTTTGGCAAGTTGTATTCGCAGAGCTCAGAGATATATGGAGATTACTGGGAAGCAATCATTGGGTGGTCCGTCAACGAAGCTTGGATTTGACAAATCCAAAGTAACATGCTTCAGATGCAAGCAAAAGGGTCATTTCAAAAGAGAATGCAGAAATTCTGAAGTTGCTGAAGGAAATGAACGTCCTTTCAATGATGATTATTATCGAAAAGCGATCTACCACCGAAGCAAAGAAGAGCCGAAATTGATTGAAGATAAAACCAAATCAAGAGCTTGTTTTGTAATTCAAGATGATGAAGGTTTTCACTGGAGCTCAATTTGTCCAGAAGAAGATCGTTTGGAGAATGTTCGAAAAATAGCTCATGGGAGAGCTATGACAGAGGAAAGAAAGTTTGTTTTTGTTGCTGAGATTCAAGATGAAAACAAAGACAAAGACATTGTTGTAATTTGTGAAGAGAACAATGAAGAAAAAGATAAAGTTGAAATGAAGGAGAAAACTCGGGAAGAGATTTTGAGTGAGAAAACTTATCGAGAAAGAAATGTTGTTTTCAACAGAATGGATGACATGTAGGAAGAGTATGAGAATGCTGTCAGCAACAGAAGATGGGATAAAAAGAGAGAATGCTACGTCAACAGAGAAGGAGAACCAGTTTTTCCAAAGAAAGACATAATCTTTGAAGATGTTCTTCTCATAATTCCTTTGAGAGCTGAATATTATAGAAATGTGATGAAAGATGAAACATATGCTAAAAGGCATGAAAAGGAGATCAGATATGCCATGACATCGTGTCTGAGAAAAAGGGATGAAGAGAGAATGAAAAAGAGTGTTGAAGAAATGGTGAACAATCTGAAGAAAAATGCTGAAGAGGTTAAAGCTGAAGTGGTTGAAGTTGAAATTGTGAAAGAGGAAGTTTTGAAAGTTGGTGAGACAGAAAAGGTTGCTGAAAAGGTGGTTGTGAATGTAGAAGTTGAAAAAGCTGTTATTGAAAAACAACAGATTGTAGAAGATGAGAAGAAAATTGAAAGTTTGGTTGAAGAAAAGAATAAGAATTTGGAAGCTGGTGATGCTGGTGATGAAGTAAGTGTTGAAGAAAAGCAGCATGTTGCTGAGTTGAAGCAGACAGAGGCAGCTGAAAACACCGAGGTGCTAATCATTGAGGTAAATTCTGATTCTGAAGTCTTAAAACTGATAGATCAGTGCAAGAAATGCATGGAACCGTGCAGAGCTTGTACTGAAAAAGATGAGCAATTCAGAACAAGAGATATTGAGTTCACAAAAATTGAAAACATTTTCAAAGAAAAATGGAAAGAAATGCAAGAAAAAGAAAAAGTTTTAAAAGAAAATGAAGAAAAACTTTAAGAAAAATTTAAAAAGATAGAAAAAGAAAATGAAGTTTTGAAAGAAAATGTTTCTAAAATGACAGAAGAGTGTTCTCAAATAGAAATTGCTTGTCAAGAAATGAAAAAGGAATATGACTCAATGAAATTGGCATATCACATTACAAAAGAGTCATATGAAAAAGTGAAAGATGAAATGAAATTTGCTCAATCAAGAATGAATTATCTTTCTGAAACAACTAAAGAACTTAAACGAATGTATTCAATAAAACAAGATGTTGTTAATTCCTATATTGAGGATGTTGCTAAGCTAAAGCGACAGATTGCTGATTTAGAACAGGACAACAAGTTAAAAAGTTACCACGTGTCGTCATATGTGCTTGAACGAATTTTCAATATAAAACCGGGAGATGGTGAGTCTGAGCAAAACAAGAAAGGCATTGGCTCAGAGTTTCATCAAGTTCCACCACCGGAAAAGTTTGCATTTTATGATGAGGAAAAGGTCGAAAAAGCTTTCAGCATGGTAGACCAAATGCCAGACAATATTGACATAACCTATTCCAAATCTGATGATTCTCATGATTCAGAGGTGGTAGGTAAAGTCGTTGAAAGTGTGTTGAAAGAAGAGTCGGTTGATACAGGTAAATCTGAATCACAGGATGAAGATGAAGGAAATCTTCATGATAGTTATCTGAAAAACACAAAATCTGAGAAAAGTTTGAATGATGATTCAAAAGGATTGGTTTATACCATGATTGGATCGGACAAATTGTTCTTAGATGTTGTATTCCCGATTCAGAATGTGATTTCAGAATAGGTTGATAAAGTTTTTAAAATGGTTGAGATTGAAAAGTCTGAAATTTCAAAGTTTGCTTGTAATGGTCACAAAACTTTTTATAACAAACCTGGTTACAAAAAGAAAAACATGAAGGCTGGGTTGGGTTATAAGAAGAAACAGAATCGAAACAAAAATGAAACGCCAAATTATCAGGCAAAAATGAGTTTTATTCAAGGAAACAGTTTAGTAGAAGAAAAAGAACTCAAATTGAGACAATCTAATGATGAGTTCTTTGCTAAAAAGAAAAAGCAACAACCACGGGTTAAAGATGTGTCCATGAGAACATGTTTCAAATGTGATCAAAAAGGACATCTTGCACGCAAGTGTCCTAATCTAAAACCCATGGATGTTGATATAAAGAAGATTGATGCTGAGAAACAAAAATCTGAGAATGAGAGACAAAGGTCAACTAGATTTGACTCAAAACAAACTTGGAGGTACAACACAAACAAGTTTGCTTCGACTCAAAATTGGAAGTCAAACCAGTATAGGTTCGATTCTAGACAGACCTGGAATTCTCATACACCCAGATTTAGAATAACACAAAGCTGGAAAACATCTGTTGATATGACAAAACCACAACAATTCTGGAAACCGAATGTTGTTCAAAAACAAAGTGGTAAAAAAGATTCACATTTTTACAAACGTGGTACTCCTAAAGGTCAAACATGGAGTGCAAAGAAACAGGTGATTCTTGAAAAAGATGAAAAAGTTGAAGTAAAAGTTGAAAAGATTTTTGTGAAAGATGACAAAGAGTTTCCAGCATTGAATGAAAATTATTGTGTTGAAATGCCTAAGGTTCAACAGACCTTGGCTAAATTGTTCAAGTAATTGAGTTTATTACATGTGAAGGTGCTCAACAAAATTAATGATTGTGAGATTGGAAAATGGAGCAGCCTGGCACAACAAGAGGAGGAGGCTGCTGCTGGTCCCTGGTTTGGTTGAACAGGGAGTTTATTTGTTTTCTGTATATAAATAAACAATATTTTCAAAAACCGTAAAAATTTGAAAAACCAAAAATATGTTTGTTTTTAATTTTTTTTTTAAATATAGAAAAATACAAAAAATATGTGTTGAATGAATATGCCGAAACCCTCACGGCGGAACAAACATGATTACTTTCACAAGATTGAAAAACGGTTTTCAAACTGTTGAAAATCAATGGGTTGTAAATCATGGGGGTAATTGTTGGTACTTTATATTAGATTTTCTGCAAAACAGAGCACATTAAGCAGAAAATGGATGGCGAGACAAAGCTATCAGTATTGGTTGTCAAATTTTCTTTTAATGGCTTTGCATTTTAGGGGGAGAAATATTGTCAGAAAATACAAAAACATTAGAAAATTTGAAAAGTCAAAAACATGATAAAACCTATTGGTAAAAAGACAAAAACATTAAAAAATGAAAATTGAGTTTTTGTGTAAAAAGAGGAAATGATAAGTACATCAGTAGACAGTTACAGTACGCTAAAGAATTGGAAAGTCAAAATGTGTTAAACAATCTCACCGTGGATGTGTCGGTCGATTTTTATACATTTAGTAAACTTTTTCGGGATATAAACCTAAATTCAAACTTGCTTATTTCGTGGGGAACACTACTTGGATATATAGGTAACCCCTTAAATCTCGTTTGAAAGGTCCCTCTTTCTGAAATACTAGGTCTTTATACTCAGTGATATATGGGGTATTATTCCGGGACTTCTGCTGAATGGAAGTTCTGACCTAGTCCCCGAATAATACTTTTCGCATTGCTTGAAATACAGCGTCACCCTCAGCAAAAATGATGAAACAATAAAATTGATAATCATTGTTGTTGAAGAAAAGATCCTCTAAAGGGGACACACCTAAAGTCGAACCATCATCTCTCTGCTGAACGGAAGTTCTGACCTGAGCTCTCACGGTTTCGCATCTAACCCTTCACAGATATCATCTAGGTATATTCATCTGTAAGACTGAATATTGGGATCTGGATACGGGAGTATATTCAAGAGGTGGGACACATAAATGAGTTTAAGTTCTTAAAACACCTAATTCGTATCCTGAATCAGTTGAAATTTGTGTGAAAATTTAAGTGGATTAGTATATCGACAATCTAAGTGAATTGTTTAATTCTTAATGTGTAACTAACATCAACGGTACTTGTGACTTGTCAAAAACTGATATGATCCTCTGACGCATACTCAAAACAAAAATATTGTCTGTAAATATGTTTGTATATATTTCTTTACTGCTTTATATTTTCAGAAAATACAAAAATATTTTTTATTCTACTTTATTTTCGACAACCGATGTTTGAAATGCTGAGTTTCAAAATCTAAGTAAGCTGATTGTGTTTTTGAAAATAAAACAAGTTCATTAATTTGAAACTTAAATTAAAAATCAAAAACAGTTTGTGATATCTCCAAGGTCATTAGTTTGGACTTGGATGATTAACTGTGAGGGAGTTGGATTCTTAAACTTTGCCATGTCAATTAAGTTTGTTGATAGGGGGGTAGTTAAAGAGTTTAAAAGAGCTAGTTTACGATTTCTGGGTAATTTAATTTGAAAACATTGTATTTATAGATGTTTGAGTGATTGCAGATAGTCCAGACTACGATCCCGAAAGCAGAGTCTAAGGGGGAGTCTGAAGACAAGCTTGAAGCAAGCGGGAGCTTGTAGATGGAAAGCTAGGTGACGATCCCATAAGCACGGAAGCTTGATGAAGGGGGAGTCTGAAGCTGATGAAAGAAGAGAAGGATTGATGGATGCTTATAATGTTACAAATTTGGATGAGAAGGCAGAATGATAAAGACCGAAGATGTGTCATGCTGAAGACTAGACACTGAAGACTTCGTCAATATCCGAGGGGGAGTCTGTTAGTGCACTACGTCTATTGACTTCGTCTTGTATCATGTAATAGGATAGGATAGGATTATCCGTGCCCGAGGTTCGAGAAACAGATTTTCAGGTTTAAGGTAGTGATTCCGCTTGAACTGATCAAGTGCCATTTCAAGCGAAATCAGAACTAAGTGATTCCGATTAAAATGGACTTGACCATTTCAAGCGAAACCCCTTGTAGTATATATATAGGGCAGTTGTTGATTCATTTGGTACGACTTCAGAATCTGTAACGAGGTGCTGCCAAAATTTGTCCAGGTTGTAATTGATGTTATAATCAATATAAGTGACAGATTTAATAGTATCAAGCTGTTTCCACGTCCGTTTCACTGATTCCGCCTTTGAATCGGATTACAAGCTCTTTTGAACGACTCGTTTGGGTCCAACAACGATCCTACACATTCCTAATATAACATCAAATCCTGCCAGATTCATTGGGTAAAGGTTTGCAATAAATTTTTTATTTAGAAATTCTATTCTTACTCCCTGCAAGATTTCAGAAATCTTAATGGTTTCCCCATTTGCTGTCTCTACTAGACATTCTTGTGGGAGTTTAGTTAATGGTCGATTGAGAAGTTTGCAAAATGAAGTATTAATAAAACTTTGGTTCGCACCAGAGTCAAATAATACTTTAGCAAAAACATCATTAACTAAGAACTTACCGGCAATCACGTCCGGGGTCATCTTTGCTTCTTCTGCAGTTAGAACAAATGCTCTAACATTTTTAGTATTCTTGGTGATCGGAGCTGGAGCTAGTTTTGGACAGTTCGGCTTGATGTGACCTTTTTCTCCACAGTTGAAGCACATTCCATTATTAGGTTTCTTCCTGCAATCTTCTTCCTTGTGTCCTGGTATCTTGCAGAAATTGCAATAAGTGGAGCATTTTCCTGAATGCTTCTTCTTGCAAACCTTGCAGTACGGTGTAGAGGTAGAACCTACATTTTTCCCACGGTTGGAATTTCCATAACGGAATTCTTGGGTAAGCCTTTGGGCTAGGTTTCTCCTCTAATCCTCTTCTCGAGTATGCACTAATTCATCAGTCAAGGTGTTTGCTAGTTCTACAGCTTCTTCTATGGTTTGAGGTCTAGCTGCCTTGACTACATGCCTAATTTCACTGATTAATCCCCAGATGTAACAAGAGATTAATACTGGTTCAGGTGATGCAAGGGTTGGCACTATTCTAGCATATTCAAAGAATAAAGTAGTGTACCCCTTACTATCCACTCTAGTCATCCTAAGGTTTAGGAACTTATTTGCTATATGTTCCTTTTCATTGGGATGGTAGAATTTTCTTTCTACCATATTCTTAAATTCCTCCCATTCCATGTTGTAAACCCTATCACTTCCCCTAGACTGGAGGATAGTGTTCCACTATTCTAGTGCTGAATTCTCAAACAGATTGGAAGCAAACATTATCTTATCCTCTTTCGCACACTTGCTTATTTTTAAGACTGCCTCGGTCTTTTCTATCCAGCGTAGGGCTGCAACGGCCCCTTCATTGCCCGAGAATTCTATTGGTTTACAAGACCAGAATTCTTTATAAGAACAACCATAAGACATGGTTCTTCTTCTTTTGGGAATGTGCATTTGAAGTATGGGTCCATTGTTTACGCTGTGTTCATGTTCAGTGGGTCGTTTACTATCACGTTTACTTTTATTATCTGCTTCTTTAACCGTTTTGATAATATATGGCATCGCATCTAGTATTCTTTGTGCCACTATGTGTTGGATGGCACTGTTATCCACTTGGTTTCCATTATTGTTGTTGTTTGGGTTACCGTTATCCGGGTTATTGTTATTCTGGTTATCGTTATTCTGGTTTTCCTGGTTCACTTCATTGTCCATCTGAATTTTAAACATTTGCCACTTATTAATATCACAAAATAATATTTAATGCAAACATTCACACAACACACATATTGGTCAAAAGCGTCGAACATTGCGACTTACTCTTTCTTATATATTATGCATCTAATACAAACTGGAATAAAATACAATACTAATATGCATCACTAACCACAAAGTGGTCTATACTACGATAGATATATTATTATTAATATGTATATTTTTTTTCATACACACATATTATATATATATATATATATATATATATATATATATATTATTACTATCACCATCACTGATATGGGTTCATACAGAACTCCATATTACGCTCGTCGTACTTCCAGACGAGTCGTTCTCCGATCTGCCTCATGCTGTCACTGTTTTCTAAAATCTCCTCACCGAAGGTTCGGAGTTCTTGCACATTTTCTGCACTCATTGGGGGTGCTGGTGCGGGTACTGGATCTGGGTACTGTGGCATGGGTTCTTCCTGAGGATACGGATTATCTAGGATTTCCCTAATGTATTCATCATTATCATAATAGGGATCTAGAGGGTCCAGACCTGGGTAAGCTGCTAGGTTTGGCATGGGTTCTTCTGATAGGTGGTAGCGTTGCTGATAATCCCTATGATCGTCAAACCACGGGTCGTAGTCTGGGTCTAAGGGATTGGGTGCTGGTACTCTAGGTATCTCTTCTGGGTTAAAATCATGCATTTAGATTTGGTTTTCTGGGTTGTTTTCAATTTCCATTGGCTGAGTGGGAAACAATGGTAATGGTTGGGGTGCTATGAGTTGCTCCAGGTTTGGGTCGGCAGCTGTGGTTGCTAAGATATGGAAGTTTGCTAAACTTCTATTAAGCATATCTTGGGTGTGAGCATCTGTTTCTCTTTTAGCGGCTGCTAGAACTCGCTGCTGTTGTAACTTTTTTATTCTTTTCCTACGCTCATGCACTCCCCTACTGAACCATCCTCTCTTTTTAGGAGGGAATGGCTCTTCAGACTGAGCCTTAAACACGAATATCACATCTTCATTGTCAGTTGAATACCCTGAGAGGGCAGGCTATGAAGAGGTACCTTCGCTCCTAGATGAGCCGGACAACTAACGATAAGCGTCGGAGGGTCCTTGATCGCTCATACTGTAAACTAACAAATAGTCAAATAACACACAACAATAAAATACAGATATGCACGTATTTCCGTAAATAATTTCCTAACAATTTGAATAATATCTTGGTGTCAGTAGAACACTTCTGTGGCTGAATCAGTGGCTTAGCTCTGATACCACCTTCTGTCGCAACCCCCGTCCCCTAACAACCCGGGAACAGGCGGCCGCGGCCAGTTTCAGTGGTATCCAGATGTTTATCATTTTGGCAGCGGAATCACATCAGGATCGTAGTTAGGAAATATTTTATCAGAGTAAAATACCACACTTTCATAATATTAAACACGTGGGAAAAATCCCAAGTTTTAAGTATACACATTTTCATAGGGATAAACCCTATTTTATTTAATAAAACATCTCTTTATTTTAGGTAACGTTATAGCCACTTTTCCAAGCCTTTAGTGCTGTCCAGCTGGCTTCTATTTGGCTTTCACATTTTGTTACCTGAAACGCGTTTAAAAATATTTTGTCAGTGGGAAATACTGGTGAGTGAATCTCGGTTTAATCAAGTTAAGTAAAACCATTGTACAGTATTGAGGGCAGTCGCGCAATTACATTTGTTTCCATCTACTTTAATTACCACCCACAGTACTGTCAACCCGACTTGTGGTCTTGTTACTCCTCGCAAGGTAGTAACAAATTTTTTATACAAAACCCCAACATACCGACGATAATTGTAGAATACAAATACTCAATCACTGTTTAATATAATGTTAATCATATGAGGTTTTGTAAAAACAGTTTGCAAAAAGGAGATTACTCACATTGCTGTCTTAGGGTTTTCCTTAAGGATTTCCTAGTGATTATCTATTAAATACACAAATGCACACGCGTTAGTATAATAACCCAATATTTACATTAGTAATACCCTCCCTGAGACGGCATTCCAACGACTACGTCGGGCAGAACCTCGACAGCCGTTACGGAACCCTGGATCAATCAGGCAGCGTATCTAATACGTAACTAGGGTTATGATACTTACAACGAGGGAATTTAGAGAGAGATCGAGAGAAATGAGCGAGTTGAAACTGAGGCTGAAGGCCTCTATTTATAGTGACCCTTCGCCTTCCCTCGCGGCCCGCGAAGACTGTAGCCAAAGGCTACGCGGCCCGCGACGTAGGTCTCCTAGGGCTTAGCCTTGGCCAGTCACGAACATAGGTCGTCCGGGTGTCTCGCCATGTGGCGGCCTAGGGTTTTGCCGCTTGGCCTATCGCTCGCGCCCCGCGTAGACCAAGGGGTGGTCTTACGCGGCCCGCCAAAGCCCTTTTATTTTTTGTTTTTATTTATTTTTAATAAAAATAAAGGTATTCGGAGCCTGTTTTCGTATACGGGGTGTATTTTAGGACATATAGGGATATTTAAATATATTAGGGTGTCAAAAATTATTTAGGAGGGTTATTATATACGTGAAACTTGTAACTCTCACTTTTAAGAAGTTTTATTGTGCCTTTTCATGATCTTATCATTGGCAGACGTTTTGGAGCAGTTCTTGGACGATTTTTGGCACTTTTTCTTGGTTCAAAACAATTCTAAACATTTCGGTTTGTGTTTTGATTCGTATGAACATTGAGCTTTGTGTGATGATGATGTACCAAGTCATGAGTGGCTAAACTTGTTGGTGATCATTCTAGGTTGAAGGTTTGTCTAAGACATTTTGTGTTTTTATCCGAATTTCCAGAATAATAGACTTGCAATGTTTGTTTGTTTATTATGGTGTGTTGATGCTTGTTTGTAAATTGTTAAATTATGTTTTGATCATAGTCTAAATCATATGTTCTTGGTGCCGTTGGCAATCGAGATATCATGGGAGGGATTAGGGTTGGATATTGATTAATTGGTCATCGGGTAACAAACTCGCATTCTTGTAATCCAAGTACTTAGTTCCTTTTCATCACAAACAAGTAACTACACATTAGCCATGTATATGTGGTTCTTTCTAGTTGGATTAAAACACTAGTGTCATTTGAAACCTGAAACCTAGGATGGTCATTTTCTCCTAATCTGTTTTCACAACCAACCTTTGATTTGCAATCCAATTAGTTTAATTTGGATAATTAAAAACAATCAACCAAATCTCTGAGTTTACATTTCTTGCAATTTAGTTTAATCTAGTTCTATAGATAACCATTTAGATAACGCATATTCCACAAACTCCCTATGTTCGATACCCACTTACCGATAGCTATCTAGTAGTATTTGGATTATTTGAGTGAGACTTCAACCTCACGTCAGTGAACACCTTTGGTTGAAGAATGAACTTGGATCACCTACCTATGAGAAGCGCTTTGGAAAGAAGACACATACCTATACCTTCTTCCCTATGCCCTCTTTGCGGCGAAGTAAATCAAACTGCGGAACATTTGTTCACATCATCTTTTGTTTGCTAATTGGTTTGGCAGATGCTAGCATCTTGGTTGTCAATTCCACCTATTTGTGCGTACACAATCAGCGACTTACTTGGTTTACATAAAAGAATTTCCGGATCAGATGCGAGGAGAAGGATCATGCACGGTATTATGGTAATAGCATGTTGGGGCATTTGAAAACTTTGAAATGAGGTTGTCTTTTCAAGCAAGAGAATCGATATAGCAAGGCTTATGACGGATATTAAGACATCTAGTTACGAGAGCAAAATTGTTTTCAGTAAAATGGGTTAATTGGTTAGTTTTTTATTTCTTTTAAGCTTGTATGTATTTGTTGTATTGTCTTCTTGTGTTTTAATAATATCAGCCGTCCAAATAAAATAAAAATAAAACTAATAATAGATTATAATAGACTTAATATTATAATTATTGAAAAATATTAACTAAAAAAGCCAATGACAACTTAGAGTCATGCATGCATGTTGAAGAAGAAAGGTTTAAAAGATGCTTTTGGAACATAAGTCAATTCCAACTCATGCCCATGCCCATGCAGTTGCACTTTCACCGATGCCCACGCCTACAATCCCTTCGTACTTTTGCTTCTTCGACTCTCATCAATAGACTATTCATTTCTTAGTTTATCGTACATATATATTCTGATTACTTATTACTTATGTCTCACACTAATTCCTAAAAAATAAATTATAATAAAAATGAAGAGTTTGAAGAGTGAGTCAGTCAGTCAAGCAGGCAAGGCATGGTCTGACGACTGGTCTCCCCACCCCTCCACTGTAGAGTTACATACAATATGGTTAGAGTTTAACCACTAGGCAGGTACCCAGGCCACTAACATGCATGTGCTCAAATCAATCCTTGCCTCGTAATTTTGTGCTTAAATGCCCTGATCAGAAGCTGTATGTATTCGGTTTGAAGGTTTTTTATTTATTTATTTATTTATATTTTTTTTTACAATAATCTAATCTACTCCTAATTACTTATCAGTTTTTACCGTGGGACTTGAACCTTGACCTCTTCAGAAGGTACACGATTTAACAACGATAAATAATCAATGTCCTAACCCAGCCATATAAATAGCGGTTGAATGGCCGTAACCCTCCAGATAATTTTAATTTTTAGATGTTCCAACCTTTGTCATTTATAGACGTATAGTTGTAGATTGTTTACTACTACTGTGATTCATGGATCACCTAGTCTATCTACTATAATAAAAGAAACCAATTTTTAGACACGTGTCATTCATTGAAGGTGTCCTCAAATCTATACTTATCTTATATTAACTAAGTAAATAAATATTAAATGTTATCCTAATTTATTAAAAATATAACTTTATTTTATTATTTGGTATACAAAATTATATTTATTCAACTCGTGTAAAACACGGAGTTTTTAAAGATATAATTTTTTTATTATTTGGTAGATTTTTCAACCTGACTATACACATGTTTTTTTAAAGATACGACGTTTTTAGTATTTAATATACAAAATTACATTTATTTAGGATATAATTATTTTATTATTTGGTAGATTTTTCAACCCCACTATACATGGGTTTTTTAAAGATAGACGTTTTTATTATTTAATATACAAAATTACATTTAGTTAATCTGTGTAATACACATGGTTTTTTTTAAGATATAACCCTTTTTAGATCTATTCTGCGGGATTTTTAGTGATGTAATTTTTTATTATTTGGTAGATTTATTCAACCCGATTATACACAAATTTTTTAAAGATACGACGTTTTAAGTATTTAGTATACAAGATTACATTTATTTAATCTGTGTAATACACATGATTTTTAAAGATATAACTTTTTTTATTATTTGATATATAAAATTTACATTTATTTAACCCATACAATATACAGAGTTTTTTCCCAAACTAGTGTTGGTGGAAAACTTATTTACCAAAATGGGTGATTTGAAAATTATTTACCAAAATGGGTATTTTTCTAAATTATACTTTTTCTCACTCCTATTTATAATAGATAGAAATATCTTCTGTTTAAAAATATGTTCGTTAACAAGAGATGAGAAAAAAAATAGTAAAGCTTTAAAAACAATTATAAAACATTTTGTTTGATCATGAAATTCTATAAAAAATTAATATATTTTATAAATTCTTTAATTACATGATTTCTTTAACTATTTTAAATGTTTCTTAAAAAAGACATTATTTATTCTTTCATATTTATTATATTTTCTTAAAATATTTTCTTTTGTAAAAGCTTTTGTTTTTTTTTTTTTTTTTCCAATTTTAAAGATAAAAGATCTTTTTTTCTCGATTTTAAGCTGGCTTGAGACGATTTTGTTTTCTTTTAAAAGTTTAATCACACAAATGTTCTTTCTATTGTTTTATCACTTTCTCTAATTTTTTTATCCATAAACCAGAAAAGGAACAAAAATAAATTTAAATCAGTGGCGGAACCAGAACTTCTTTGTCGGGTGGTCATTATAAGACTCTCTTTTCTACCCGCTACAACTAGAGAATATAAAACATGTTTTTTCCTACAAAAATCTCAGATTGTACATATAAAAATCTTACAAATTTTTATGTCTGGGGGTCAACGGACCCTCTTGACCCCCTCTGGTTCCGCCCTTGATTTAAATGGTTCAACATTTGATGCTATATTTACCTTTATTCAATTTAAAATGTCTTCTCGAATTCATTGTTACGTAAAGTAACAAAAAAGAAAAAATAATAACCTTCAGTAATGTTAAACCTAAATTGCTTAGTCATAGTTTAAAATATAAAGTCAAAAACCTTTTTTTATTAATTTTGAAAAAAGTTGGATAACAAAAACTTTCATAAACTTTTTTAAAACTTTACTATTTTTTTCCTCAGCTCTTGTTAATAAAAATATTTTTAAATATAAGATATTATATCCAATACAATTAGGAGTGAGAAAAAGGATATTTTAGAAAAATACCCATTTTGGTAAATAATTTTCAAATCACCCATTTTGGTAAATAAGTTTTCCACTAACACTTGTTTGGGAAAAAACTCCAATATACATGGTTCATAAAGATATAACTTTTTATTATTTAATATATAAAATTACATTTATTCAACCCGTGTAATACACGGGATTCTAACATAGTTAGTTCTAAAAAAAAACCTCAATCTATGTGTAACTCAGAATCATCACAAAAAGAAACTTATCACCCCCTTAAAAGCTCTTGTCAAACACACCGAGATTCCTTTTTTAATAATAATAATAATAATAATAATAATAATAATAATAATAATCTATACCACTATGTAATACATTTTAGAAAGATATCATTGTAATTTATCTCAGAGTTTAAGATGCCTAAAACAAATTTTATTACGTATGATACAAGTATTATACATTAGTTCCAAATTTGCCTTCAGTTAAAATATTTGATGCAAATGAGAGTATTTAATTCACTTTATTTATCTTATTTATAACATTTTAAATAAAGATTTAATTTACATTTACTATTTATATTTTTATTAACTAAATATTATTCAAATTAAGATATATCTTATTTAAGTTTCTTTAAGTATATAATTACTACATATTATAATAAATTAATAATAATGTCTAAATATAATCAGTGTTTAATGTAAGTCGGGTTAGATTGCGCTCTCTAAAAATGCCTCGATGACACTCGTCATATCACACGGGCCAACCCACTAGTAATAATAAAAAACATATTTCTTATTTAATTAATTTACAAATACAATTAAGGTATACTTTGCTATAGATGGATATACCGGATATTTTTATTGTACAAATACATTTAAGGCCACATATAGAGGGGGGGTATATGTGTGTATTGGGGCTATGATTAAAGTGAGCCATAAAAAAGAAGTTGAAATGACAAAATATAGACGAAAAATACTAGAGTACATACATGGACATATCAACACCATGGCAACGGGGCCCCCGGAACCTCATGTTGGATTAAACCCAAGACTTAATATTATATGATCCCATTTTCTGCATTTGCATATCTCATCTATCACTTTGCATAAGAGGACCACCATGATAGTCCTATGCTAACCGGAAGTTAAAACAGATTATACTCAAGATAAAAATAACAGCTAAGAAAACATCCAATGGGGCGCTCGACCACAAAGGATGATTACACCCACTCAAACTCCTAAGGTACGACCTAGTACACGAAGGGCAAAATGACGAATAATACGACCAAGATACAATATTCCAACCATTTGACATAACCCTGATAAAATAAATAAATAAATAAATAAAAACCATTTGACATAACCTATAACATTTTATAATTCTCAATTGCATCTTGTCTCCTTATAAGCACTATCCTCTTACGTTAGAGTCATGTCATGATGACAATAACCTCTTGGCAAGACTCCCTACTAGAACTACAACTTTTTGGTCAGTGTAATCATATATTCTTTTCTTTACCGACTACAACCAACATATCAAACTCATCTTTTTCTTAAGAACATTAGAATTATAACAAAAATCTAACGAATTCCAGTGACTGGGTGTCGGCATTCAACAGAGCCCCATGGCCCTCCATTGTTCCGCCCATGGCATGACTAATGGGATTCCTCTATCTCCATGGTGTCCATATTACGTCTACATTCCATTTGTCAAGCATTGTAGAGAATTATTGATGTAACAACTATGTTCATCGTTTACTTATATTCTTCAATCTCAAAATTTTAATGTCACGAAGAAGGTGAAGGGATACATCCAAAGAAGTTTAATCATGGATTTGGATTTCAAGGCCATACATTGTCTGGGCTACAAGAATTGGTGTCGTACCATGGACCAACAATTCTAATTTTTGATCTTTAAGAAGGTTGGGGATCCTTGGCGCACACCAAGCCTACACATTGTTCGACCATGGTGAACTAATGTAATCTAGTGCGTTGGGGTGCACTAAATTGTGATACTTCGGGTTTTCTAGCATGTTTTATGTTATGATTATGTGAATCTAGTGAACGAGACTTATTTGTTAACTGTCGAGTTGATTATATTAATTATGTGTGACTTTGAATATTAAGTTACATATAAAATAATTCATACAAACACGGTCGCACACTCCTCATGTTGCACACACCATAAGCCCCGTACACTCCCTATTTCTACTCACTTGGGCCGCACAGTTGCGGACCTGGCCCAATAGAATGTGCGGTGGTATTGTTAAACCCTAGAGAGCCGTACACTTAGAGAAAGCGGACATGTCCACGTGTGCGACATGATTGGGCGCTTATAAATGCTCTTTTGGCAGCTGACATCAGGGAATGTTTGCCAAAATCATTTTAGCTGCAATCCCTAAAAACATTCCCTCTATCTCTCTCTGACTTTCTCTTTCTAAAAACCCTAAAAACACATCAAAACCTCACCTTCATCTCCGGGTTTGACGACAGTATTATTACCCCTCAACGACAGCTAGTGTTCGTCGCTTAGAAGCTTCATTTCCTCCGCTCTACACATTCTTCACTCTCGTTTAACCGGTTAGTATATCTCAATTATTAGATGAATTGTTTGAACAACATGATTGGATAATGTACAAGATTGGGTTGATGATTGCTTGATGATAAGTGGCAACAACTATTGAAATGATAATCACGAAACCTAGTCTTGTGTCCATAATTATGTGTTTTGATGCTTGATGTTAAAATGGAACCATAGATCTATTTGGGTATTGATGATGATTCTTGTTTAGATTTGTTCATGAAATTGGTTAGATGATAAGGTGTGTGTTATATGATGTTTATGATCATAGACTAGTTAGATGATAAAATGATTCCAACAAGTTTCCTTGTGATTCTGAATTCGATTAATGATTAATTACGTAGTAAGGTGTATTGTGATATATGTTATAGATCTGTTATGTGGATAAGGAAAATGATTGTTTTAATGATCATGCAATTGATCCAAGAATATGATACTAAAATGATTAGATATAATTATTGTTGTCAAAAATGCTTAGTCCAGACACTGATGAATGCTTGTCAAAAACAAGATTTGAATCCTAGGAAAGCGAATGTTGATTGATGTGAAAAATTCCTATTTTTATCCTATCTGATCTGATCAAAAATCCGTGACATAATGTGTTTGGAATGAAAGATACCGTACACCCTCACCTCGTACACTGGATACCCCACACACTCCAATGGGTACAACTCAGCTTGCGTATGGTACAACTTCATACCCCAGCCCACACACTGGTGTTCCCACGTGTGCCCGCACACTTATGAACGTGCAGCCTGAGGTGCACATTGTACAACCAGATTGTGCGGACCGCACACTCCCTTTTTGGTACAAGTGCTTGAAGCATATTGTACAAACGACGTTTGCATGACCACACACTTTGGGGAGGTCGCACACTCTATGTGGGCCGCCCAATGGTGGGCTGCACACTCTATTAATGGACTGACTTTGTTTAAAATGGGTCGCACATACACTTGTACATTGGTTAAATAAATTATCTAGACCACACGCATGTTATTGGGCTGAATATTACTGGACCGCACACCTATTACTGGACAGCACATTAGATGTATCGTATTGTTGAACTGCCTGTATTATTATCTGTTGGGCTTGTTTTATATGTGGTCGTATGTGATACTTAATACGTGTACAAATACATGAAATATTTGCATACAAAAACCTGATCAATATTGGTAACCATAATAGGACGTGGTAGACAAACTGTTAAAACAAGTAAATTACCTGCCGAGCAAAACCAAGGTGAGTTCACACACTTTACTAAAAGCATGCGTTCCTGGTGGTTGGGAAACGGAACAAACGACACTTTCCCAGGTTTGGGATTGCTTACTATTCCTGGTTTGGAATACAATAATTATTATTTATATTAAATACAATAAATGTACTAAACGAAACTCTATCACGAAGTCCCTACTTTTTATACCGATTAGTCGTCCGTGCCTAGCGAACGGGTTATTAGTTGAAAGCGCTATTTAGGTTTCACCAAACCTCACACCGTGCCTTGATAGGATCGGTCGTGAACTAATAGACCTTAGCGACCCGTCAATGATGATAGGCGTTGACAAACGGGGCAACAACAATGTAACAGGTCGCAAAGTATTAGGTATTACGCAGTTTAGTAGCTTGCATATGAGATAGCTCCCCATGGAATGATATAAATGAGTAACTTAACAAACACAAGTTTTATGGAATTAAAACTGGACAACTCGTGAACTCGCCAACTTTATGTTGATACCCTACTGCATGCTTTGCAGGTACTCAGTGATAGCAGGAGCTTGCAGCTGGTAGTGTAGTGGTCGTGTTAACCCGTGTTGGGTTTTCCTTAATAATAATTATGAACTTTGAAACTTTGTTTGAACTGTTTAAATTATGCTTCCGCTGTTATCTTTAAACGTTGTTTTAAACTTAAATCTTGGACTTAGACATTATTAGTCACTAATCGCATTGGTTGTGATGAAAACTATTTTGTTATTATGTTGTTCAATATGATTGGTGGTTTGATCTTGGTCAGTCACACACCTCGCGGTAGTACTCCGCATGTGGTAATTGAGGGTATTACAAAATGACACCCAAGTTAAAGCATGGGGACGAACCAAAAAGTCTGCCATAGGTTGAAATATAAAAGCTTTAACCATCAGATATCTTGCGTAATCCTGAATTTTATTTAATAAACACAATTTGGGACAAATCTATTAAAGATTTAATCATTATCCACGTTTAATGGCTCAATGTGAGGTAAAGGTAAAGAGAATACAAATACTCTTATCATTCGATGAATGTGCATTACACCATTCTTTCACAACAACTTCACATTAATCGAACGCATTCTCACGGATCATATATTGTCAAAAGAATAGAATCTTACTATCACGATTAGGGTGGTCACACAGGGGCCTCCCCTCTATGGCGAGGCTAACAGATGTTTCGTTTTTTTTTTTTTTTTGTAGAAGGTGTTTCGTGAAGAGTCATCTCCGAGTATATTCCAAATTATATTCAGTTGCAAGATGAAATATAAATTTGGGTAGTTTATTGAAAAGATTATCATTGCTAAATTACATCACTTCCGTTTGTTTAAAACTGTAGAATTGTGAAAATCCTTGACCTCCTTCAATTACAATCAAGAATATATATACAAATACAATCATATCTCCTAACTTTGGAGAGAATCATTACTATCTAAAAATACAATATTCACATAATTAATCACTAAAGATACGGGCGCTATTACACCCCCGCAGTCGAAGCGGGAGGCGAACGGATGCTTAGACTGGATCGAAAATCGTCAAAGAGGATCCGAGGTAGCCCTTTAGTGAAGGTATCCGCAACTTGAAATCTGGATGGGACGTGAAGGACGCGAAACAGACCTTTCTGAACATGCTCCCGAACGAAGTGAATGTCCAGCTCAATGTGCTTGGTACGTTGATGTTGGACCGGGTTTCCCGATAGGTAAATGGCACTGACATTATCACAGTACACAAGAGACGCTGTAGACAACGGGTGATGTAGTTCGAGTAGAAGATTGCGAAGCCAACAGATCTCAGCAACAACATTAGCCACCCCGCGATACTCGGCTTTAGCACTGGAACGAGCAATGGTGGCCTGACGTTTAGATGACCACGAGACCAAGTTGTCACCAAGATAGACACAGTAACCGGACGTGGAGCGTCGGGTGTCAGGGAAACCGGCCCAATCAGCATCCGTGTATGCACGAATGGATAGAGAAGGAGATGAGGTGAGATGAAGACCAAACTCGGATGTGCCTTGAACATATCGAAGAATGCGTTTCAAAGCGTTCCAGTGAGCAAGGCAGGGAGCGTGCATGTGCATACATACCTGCTGCACTGCATACGTGATATCGGGCCTGGTAAAGGTAAGATATTGCAAGGCACCGGCCAGACTGCGGTATGTAGAGGGGTCATCGAACAATGGACCAGGTTCACTACTCAACTTGGTTTGTGTGTCAACGGGAGTAACGGCGGGTTTGCAAGAATCCATACCCGCACGATGAAGAATGTCCTTGGCATATGCCTGCTGGGATAAGAAAAGAGTATTACCAGAGCGAGAGACAGAGATACCCAGAAAATAAGTGAGCGGACCCAAATCTTTCATGGCAAATTCACCGGCGAGGACAGACAGGAGCCGTTGTCGCAGAGAGTCAGTCGATGTAGTAAGGATGATATCATCGACATAAATCAGAAGATAGGCGATGTCACGGCCATGATGGTAAATAAATAAAGAATTGTCTGCCTTGTACTGAGAAAAACCCTGCAGAAGAACAAAGTCAGTGAACCATTGATACCAAGCGCGGGGAGCCTGTTTTAGACCATAAAGAGACTTTTTCAAGCGACAAACATGATCCGGAAAGTCACGGTGACGAAAACCCAATGGCTGATGCATATATATAGTCTCATGCAACTGACCATGAAGAAATGCGTTGGTCACATCCAACTGATGAATGGGCCAAGACTGAGAAATAGCCAAAGTCAGAACTGTCCGTATCGTAGTGGGCTTGACCACTGGACTGAAAGTCTCACCACAATCAACACCAACCTGCTGACTACGACCATCACATACCAACCGAGCTTTATACCGTTCCAGGGAACCATCCGACCGAAACTTGTGTTTAAACAACCACATACAACGGATTATATTCATGTCAGGACTACGAGGAACCAACTCCCAAGTCTCATTTTTAATCAATGCACTAAATTCAGTTGTCATGGCATTAAGCCATTCTGGTGTGGACAAGGCAATCTGTGGTGATTTGGGAATGGGGACAATGGTGGTGGTGTGAAGATTAAAAACTTGTTTCGGTTTGAGGATCCCATCCATGGCACGAGTGCGCATCGTGCGAGACGGGTGAGTGGGGACGACCGGGTTGGGCTGAGATATGATAGTCGGAGCGGTGGTGTGGGACGGTTGGGCCTGAGAAGCGGGCAAAGTGGGGGGTTCAGTGTAAGGTGAGGAGAAGGACGGTTGGGCCGAGGAGTTGGCTGGTGGGGTTGGGTCAGAAGATGTGTGAGTGGGTATGGGGGAAGCGAACGGGCCAGATGGAGAGTTTGGGCCAGAAGTGGCAGCTGGGCCGGTATGGGGTGAGTTAGGGAAGGCAGGTGACGGAAGGGGGTGAGTATTAGGGGTAAGTGTTGGGCCGCTGAAGGTTGGGCCAGGCGAGATAGGAGAAGGGGGGGAAGTAGGTGATGGTGGGTTGGGTTTTTGCAAGGAATCCCATAACAGTGGGTTAAGGGTGGGTTGCAAAAAGGTATAGTCTTTGAGTGAGGAAGGTTGTTGGATCGAAAAGGGATAGATGGATTCCTCGAAGAGGACATGGCGAGAGGTGAAAACTTGTTTGGTATTAATATCAAAACACGTGTAGCCACAGTGTTGAGATGGGTAGCCGAGAAAAACACAAGGTTGAGAGCGGTTAGCTAGTTTGTGGATGGTGGTAGAGGGTAGAACGGGGTAGCATAGGCACCCGAACACACGGAGGTGCTCGTAGGTGGGAATAACGTTGTAAAGAAGGGTGGTGGGGGAGAGAAATTTGTGAGACTTCTTAGGTAAAATGTTGAGTAAGTATGTAGCAGTTTCAAGAGCGTAGTGCCAAAACGAGGGGGGTAGAGAGGCTTGAGATAAAAGGGTGCGAACCATATTGTTGATGGTGCGGATTTTACGTTCCGCTTTACCATTTTGAGAGGAAGTGTGGGGGCATGAGAATCGAAATTGCATGCCATTAACGTGACAAAATTGTTTGAAGTTGTTGTTAGTGTATTCGGTGCCATTGTCACATTGGAATTGTTTTATTTTTCGTTCAAACTGAGTGTTAATGAGGTTGTAGAATTGGGTGAAGGTATGAAAAACATTGGATTTATGAGAGAGCGGATATGTCCATAAAAAATCGGTTAAGTCGTCTAAAAATAATATATAATACCGATGACCACCGGTGCTTAATACCGGTGATGTCCACAAGTCACTATGAATGATATCAAACGGTAAAGACGTTTTATTAATAGAATCAGAAAATGGAAGCTTGACGCTTTTGCCAAAAGCACAAGACTGACATAGTTTATTGTTTTGGTTATTAAATGAAATAAAAGAAGACGACTTCAACGAATGCAATATATTGATGCCCGGGTGCCCAAGGCGTTGATGCCAACGTTCTTGGGAAATAGCAGCAAGAGCAGTAGGTGAGGTGGAAGGCTTGATGAAGTTGGTGGTCAGCGGGTAGAGGTCGCCCGAGCTATTGCATCGTAGGATAGGAGCTTTGGTCTTGAGATCCTTCACAACAAAACCAAAAGGGTCAAACTCAATAGAAAGTAAATTATCGGTTGTTAAGCGACGAACAGATATAAGGTTTTTAAGAAGGTTGGGAGCATAGAGAACATTATTTAATTTGAAAGGTGGGAAAGGTGGGGGTAGGGTTTGATTGCCTTGTCCAATTACCGGGATGGTCATGCCATTACCAACTATGATTTGTTTGTTAGTGCAAGGATTAAAAACAGACGGGGAGTGATTACCTGGTAGTTGCATATGTCCGGTAGCTCCAGTGTCCATAAAACCAACCGGTTCGGTCTGCTGATTCAATGAAAGAGTGTAGAGTGCCTACGCAATATCAGTGGGTGTTGGGCTGTAAGAAGCCATGTGTGCCTGATCGGGCCGAGGCCCAAGGATCCCCGGGCCGTTGGTGGGTCGCGGTGTAGAGGGGTAGGGACAGGGTGGAGACGGGTTGGTGTGTGGGCTAGGGTGTTGGGCTTGGTTGAGAATGGAGGCCCATTGTGAGGATGTCCAGTTCTGGGGAAAGATGATGTAGGGGTGTTGTGGGGCAGGCGAGTAGCTATAGTTGGTGTTACGGTTGCGGGAGGTATTCGGGTTGGACGAAGCACGGCCACGGCCACGACCACGTGAGCGGCCGCGTCCTCGCGAATAATCTGGCCGAGAATCAGAAGGTGGCGAGGATTGACTGGCGGATGACATGGTGGTGCGGGTTTGGGTATGGAGAGCCGTGGCAGATTGGTTGGAAGCATGTAAAGCTTGATTTGCCTTGGTGGTTTCACTCATGCACAGTTGGGAGCGAGCCTCAAGGAAGGAGGGGAGAGGTTTGGTGTTTTGAATAACTGTTTGCACGGTCTCGTATTGCTCGGTAAGGCCAGCCAAGGTTTGAAGTACGAGGTCCGATTCATCGATCGGAGCGTCTACACTTTCAAGTTGATCCGCGAGAACTTTAAGTTCCTGACAGTAGGCATGCATAGAAGCAAAATTTTCTAACCGAGTATTAGAAAACTTCTGTTTGAGATAGAGAGCACGGGTCGCTTTGTTATCCTGGAATAAGGCTTCAATGGCCTTCCAGGCATCATAAGCAGTGGTTTTATTTTTGATGACGGTTTTGAGGAGGCCGGGAGAGATGGTGCCATAAATCCATTGAAGGATGATGGCGTCAAGGCGCTCCCATGAGTCGGCAGCAGGAGGTGTAGCAGGTTGTTTGTCAGAGGAGGTGGCTTTCTCAGCGGTCTCGGGTCGTTTTTCGAGGTGATCCGAAACCAGATAGGCCGTGCAGTGGATGCGAAACAGCTCGGACCACGTGTTGTAGTCGGCTGGTTCGTTGTCCAGGATGATGGGAAAATCAGCTTTGATATTGGTGACCGTTACAGCAGGATGAAGCTTATTATCGGTCATGGTGAAGGTGGGGGCGGCGAGAAAGAGGAATCGAAGTAAGGGGGGACGGCACAAAGAAGGGGATGGAGGGTTAGGGTTTTAGGCTTGATACCATGTAGAATTGTGAAAATCCTTGACCTCCTTCAATTACAATCAAGAATATATATACAAATACAATCAGATCTCCTAACTTTGGAGAGAATCATTACTATCTAAAAATACAATATTCACATAATTAATCACTAAAGATACGGGCGCTATTAAAAACTATAGTATTCTCTGGACATAGAAAACACCTACATATGAGACGTTTTATAGTGGAACAAGTATCAAATCTCTTTCTATTATGATAGTTATTCTAACTTTGACCTTAATTACTAGAGACTTGTGGACCCTCCTGAGTACATATTGCTTGAAGAAAATGATAGTGCTTGGTTCGTCGCACACGAGTGATAAGATCTTCTATCGCTTGTCTTGTTTGCATCTATTGTTTTGTCTTACATTTTCTCATTCGTGGTTTTGTTTACTTCCCTCATTTTCTCATGTTTGTAACAATGTCTAGATGATTAAGTTGTATATCGACTTTAGCTAGTTGTGTTGCATGCCCTTGCCCTTCCCCCTCCATGGTAAAATGCCTAGGAGGAGGTAAATGTGCTTTGATTTTAAGGTTTAAATTTGTCGAAGCCTATAAGCCTTTTTCCCCTAGAAAAATAAGCATTCATAAGTTCATTTGTAGCTCTCAATTAGTTCTTCTTTCCGTGAAAGCACATCTTCTTACTCTTACTCAGGAGCCAAGTCACAACAAAAAAAGATCATCATTAGGGGGTGGGGGTGTTCCATTTTCCATCACTCATCACACCCAATCATGTTCCGCCACGTCATCGAACTTGGTTCCATCACAAATGATGGATTTTAGTGTGGGTGCTTATCACTCACCACACCCAATCATGTGAAGGAGAAGGACCAATCATGTGAAGGAGAAGGAAGCAGGGAGTGTTTGAGAAGAAATCTTCAACCCGTTGTCACCACCACGCGTTATCGCCACCACGTGTGGTCACCATAAGTGGCGGCGGTGTTCCACGCGTGATCACCCAACCACCACGTTCCATCATGTAGCGCCCTCACCCCTTTATGGCGCTATCCACTTTCCACTTCTTAAGCATTGTAAAAAAATAGATGCAACAATTATTGTGACTTGTGAGATAGACGCCGAATAATCACTCTATATTGTCACATCTGACATGCAATGTGAGGGAGTGATAAGCAAACGGGTCACATAACTCCAAGAGAGGTACGTGAGTGGTGGAAAGGGTCGATTGAACCTATGTAAAGGCATAAAGCAATTTATAAAATTTTAACCTATTTAAGAAAAATTGTTATATTACTTACTCAATGAGTGATACAAGGTTTACCTTTACTAAAACTAATGAAGACTTAGGTTATACAAAGTTCACACGAGACCCATGTTTAACCCACCACCAACCGTATAAAAAAACCTTTATTTGAGATCATGTCCTATAAATGAATCAAACTTGATGTGAAGGGACGACCGATATAATGTGATGTCGATACTCTGGGCCAGAAATATATAACCCACGATCTCTTTTAATATATTATTCATAATGCGTACGTGTGAAAGGAATTTAGAAAAAGGGTCAAAAATTACAAAACTTTCTCTTTTGTTTTAAAAGAAATTAAGTTATGTTTCATTATGTTGATTTGACATATCATTGATGGTTTTTATATCTTTAAGAGTAAAATGCACAGATAGTCTCTGTGGTTTTGTAAAATAACACCTATAGTCCCCAACTTTTGGAAATTACACCGGTGCTCCCTGTGGTTTGACAATTTGTTACTCGGATGGTCCCTGGAGTGAATGAGGGTTAGTTTTCTCAGTTAAGTCCATCTGAAATTACTTATTTACCCCTTACTTTTATAAAAATATAAAAAAATACGCACAAAACCCACACATACTCTGTGCATAACCCATACATCATATCCCTCTTTCTCTCATCTCAAACACACACCGCACCATCACCATCGTTCACTCCGAACCACCCCACCGTTCACTCCGAGCCACCACCACAAGAACCCTCTCCGGCGATGTCACACGCGAATTGCAGGTTGTTTGTTGACCGGAGATTTCAGACGGGATCTGCAAATTGTTGGCCGAAGATATTTGTTGACTGTAGTTTGCAGGTTTGTGATTTCGGATTAATGGGGATTGTAGGTTGCGGGAAAAACAAAAACCCTTTCTGCGCTTCATAATTGTTGTCTCTTCGTCTCCGGCAAGTTATATCTCCATCTCTTCGTCTCCGGCGAGTCGCCACCACCGCCTCTTCATCTCCGACAATTTGTAACCGTCGGCCCTTTCTTTATTTTTTATGATCACAAAATTTACAACCAATTTCATTCTACAAAGTATACATAAAATCTGAATCCTTATGTTTCTACAATTTTTTATGTGAAATTGATGTCAAGTTCGAAATCGGACTTCAATATTGACGCCATGAATCAATTTGCATCTGTAAGCACATGAATTAGGGTTTAGATTTGAAGGTGTTGGCGGTTGAAGTTTATGAATTAGGGTTTGTTTTGTTTTAGAGAGAAAGATACGAAGTGTTTATTGAGTTTGGGGTGTGTAATGATGATGATGAGTATTAAAGATGATGATGATGATGGGTATAGTTATGAAGTTCTTGACAGTGGTGACTGGGTATTAAAGATGATGATGATGATGGGTATTAAGTTATTTGTTTTTTTTATTTTTTTTGAAGAGAGGGGTAAATAAGTAATTTTTGATAGACTTAACTGAGAAAATTAACCCTTATCCACTCCAGGGACCATCCGAGTAACAAACTGTCAAACCACAGGGAGTACCGGTGTAATTTCCAAAAGTTGGGGACTATAGGTGTTATTTTACAAAACCACAGGGACTATCCGTGCATTTTACTCTATCTTTAAACCATGTAACCTTTTGGAGTTTAGTACATTAATCGCTAGTTACGTGCCTAAAGCATGGTCTTAATTCCATCCTGCACTGCATAAATTCTAGTTACGTGTCTTAAACGATAAATATTTGAAAAAGGGAGATAGAGACGTACGGATGTTTGTGTGAATATTAAGTTGATACAAAATTATGATTATTTACCAAAATGATGTTAATAGTGTTGTCGAATATGCGGCTAAAGGATCTAAGCAACTATAATTACAATCTGTGAGTTCAAACAAATAATTTTGAGTAAACTGCCAAAATGGTCCCTGAGGTTTGGTGACTTTTGCCACTTTAGTCCAAAACTCAAACATTTTGAATATGTGTCCCTGTGGTTTCAATTTTGTTATCATTTTCATCCAAAATCAAAATTTGGTAAGATTTTTCAGTTAATATCAAGTTTTTTTTTTTTTTTTTTTTGTCTTTTTTCTTGCTTTTAATGAAGGGCAAAATGGTTTTTAACGTTTTAATATAAAAAATTATAAAAATCTTACCATTTTGCTCTTCATTAAAAGGGAGTAAAAAGACAAAAAAAAGATGAATATTAACTGAAAAATCTGACTAAATTTTGATTTTGGATTAAAATGGCAACAAAAGTGAAACCAAAGGGACCCATATTCAAAATGTTTGAGTTTTGGACTAAAGTGGCAAAAGTAACTAAACCTCAGGGACCATTTTGTCAGTTTACTCAATAATTTTATTGACAAATCCGGTTGATCTTTTTTATATCTTACAACTTTTCTTAACCTTATAGATAATAAATATCTTAAATAAAATTAAAGAGTATATAAGTAAACAGTTAGTAATTATTTTAATTAAAATTAATCTGTTTAAGAAGGGGTGCCATAGATTGAGGATCCTGTATATTAATCCAGAAGTGTAAGAAGTGTGAGAAGTGTATTATAACTATATATAACAATATATAACACCATATAAACACCGTATAACAATATGTAACACCATATAACACTATGTAACACTATATGACACTATATAACAAATATAACACTATAGTTTGTCTGATAACATGTCTATGATAGATTTATAGTGTTATATATTGTTATATAGTGTCATATAGTGTTATCTAGTGTTATCTGGTGTTATCTGGTGTTACATATTGTTATACGGTGTTTATATGGTGTTATATAGTGTTATAATACACTTTTCACACTTCTGGATTAATGTACAGGATCCCTACCCGTGTGCCATATAAACATATATACGCATACACTTTATATAGTTTCTTTGTTATATACATATACCTACCCCCTCCGTTTAAATATAACCATAACCAAATTAATCCGTTTGTGGCGGATCTAAAAGTAAAATTCAGGGGCGTCCAAAAATAAAAGTACCATACATTCACAAACTGAAGATTTTTTTTAACGTACATTAAAGGGTATTTTGCACTTCGTCAAGAAAGTTGAGATGTAGATGTATCACTGGAATACCCATGGATCCGCCCTTGTATATGAGGATCACCATTCTCGAAATTGGATTGGAGTCAGGGGCGCAGCTTCTTGGGGGCGGGGGGGGGGGGGGGGTCGCCCGACTCCCGGGATTTTTCGCTTAGTAGTGTTATATATGTAGTTTTCGTATAGAAATTTTTGGATATATACGTTTTTACCCCCCCCCCCCCCCCCCCCCCCCCCGATTCTATAGAAATTTTTGGGTATATATGTTTTAGCCCCCTCCGTTTTCTCCGGCAAGCTTCGCCACTGATTGGAGTCGCCATTTGGACCAAGAACTCGTTACACGCCCAATCTAATTGAGTTATTGTAGAACCATTAGGAACGGTTATGAATTATGAATTGGATTGCATTTTAAAAAAATCTTTTAGTTTTCTTTTCATTTAAATTCAGATTTAGTGATGGATCTTAGTATTCCAAACTAGGTGTATTCTATTTATTTCAAGCGTAATATTTGTTAATCAAATTTATCACAAAACATAAGTATAATTTGCTTGAACTATTTATGCCATAATCGGTTTTTTTAAAACTGATCTGACCAGTAAGATGGTAAAACGACTAGTATGATCACCAGTGCGGTTAAAATGCTAAGATTAACATACTAAAGTGACTGATCTGAATTATACATTTTCAATATCTACAATCTCAAGATGGCGGTAATAGTGCTGGCCAATTATTGGCTGAAATGGGCGGCTAAGGTAATAGTGACAGGCAACTGTCTGGCACTCCTCTATTGGCCCAACAAATTTACGCTTTTATCCCACTTTAAAATTACGATTTTCCCATCAGTTTAAAGGCAACTGTCTGGCACTCCTCTATTGGCCCAACAAATTTACGCTTTTATCCCATTTTAAAATTATGATTTTCCCATCAGTTTAAAATTATGCTTTTACCCCCACATAAAAATAAATTTACGTTTTTGCTACAAGCTAAAAATTTTGATTTTTCCCTCGGTTAAAAATTATGATTTTGCTCCGTTTAAATTTACACTTTTGCAATTAGTTTTTTTTTTTCCCTTAAAATTACGATTTTGCAATTAGTTCAAAATTATGTTTTTACCCCCACTTAAAAATAAATTTACGCTTTTGCTCCTAGTTAAAAATTTCAATTTTGCCCTCGGATCAAAATCACGATTTTGACCCGTTTAAATTTACAGATTTGTCATTAGTTTTTTTTCTCACAGCAACGTTACGATTTTGCCCTCAACTTAAATTTACTTTTTCTCCATTGTTTTTGTTTTTTTTCTGGTTAAATTAAAAGTTTACCCCCTGTGTAAAATTACAGTCATGCCGGCAGCTGCCTGACACTCACCCATTGGTCCATTTAATTTACGATTTTATCCCTGAATTAAAATTATGATTTCACCCTCAGTTAAAAATTACGTTTTCCCATCGTTTTAGTTTTTTTTAGCAAAACTATAAAAGTTTTTTTGTTTTAATTGGTTAACTCCATTTAATTTTTTCCCGTGTCAAGGAGTTGCCTAACACTCGCTCATTAGTCCTGAAAAATTAAAGTTTTGCCCTGAGCCGAAAATTGCGGTCTTATTATCGTTTTAGTTTTTTTCCTAATAAAATTATAGTAATGTTTTTTTAATTGATTGACAATTATTCGGCCGTCGCCCCGCAACGCGGGCGGGGCAACTACTAGTCATACACAAATTATTGAATTAATGAAAAATGATAACAATTATTAAATAAATAAACAATAATACAGGTCACCCATCCATTTTATCATTTTCAAGAATATAAAAAGGTACTTTTTCTCATGGTCCATCTTTTCATCTCGTAGTAGAAGAAAAAAAAAACCACAAACCTCCAAACCAAGAGAACAACCGAAGCAAAGTACAGAGATCTTGCTCCAGTTCTTGTTCTCTAAGTCTCCCCATCTTCATCATCATTAATGCAGTTTTTTTTTCTATATTCTTTCTTTCTTGATTTTCAAACCCTAAAAGATTAATCTCCAAGATTTCTCTATTTATATGTATGGATTTCTTTCATATTCTGACTGTTCATAGATCAATCTATTGTGGTCAGTTTCAAAGATTTGCAATATGACCATGTTTCCAGCTCATCTGTCGTCGTCAAAGTATGTTAATGGCGGTTTTTCGGACAGCGGGTATGACTGTTTTATTAGTTTAGGAAGAGGGTTTGTTTCAGATCTAATGGCAGAGGATGAATCAAGAACCGAAACTAGTATCGATAACGAAGAAGCTGGATCGAGCATGAAAGTTGTTAATATTCATGATGAGATGAATACAG
The DNA here is from genome assembly GCA_030545235.1 of Helianthus tuberosus. Classification (NCBI taxonomy): domain Eukaryota; kingdom Viridiplantae; phylum Streptophyta; class Magnoliopsida; order Asterales; family Asteraceae; genus Helianthus; species Helianthus tuberosus. The sequence continues at coordinate 10,990 of JARYGA010001310.1, read as the reverse complement.
AGGAAGATCATGGCCGGTGGCTTCAGTTAAGTTTAGGTGGTGGACTGGATAATAATAGTGTATCCACCAGCACTCGTCACCGGCGACTGACGGCTGAGATATCATTAGCTCAGCCGTCAGTTGATCTTGATCTGGGAAGCGGTGGCGGTGGGAGCTCCTCACGTCAGATGGGACAGCTACAGCTACAACCACTGCCACCATCCCAGCTCGTTTTTCAAGTTCCCGAATTTCGGGGTCATCCCCCGACATCGAGTGCTTTCTTTTTGCAGCCGCACCAAACGGCTGCAGCCATGAATTCCGTGCCGTTTCTGACTTTACAACACCAACAACAACAACACCAACACGAGACTAATTATAATTATTTGCAATTAACTAGGCCTTTTCCGGCAAACATGATGCCAACACCTCTTAACCCTCCGGTTTCTTCATCTTCTTCGTTTTCGGGTTCTTCGGAGCAACACGGACGTCCACTTCACGTCCACCGTAGACTAAACGTAGCACGAGTGGTCAACCCGCCACGAAGACCTCATTCGGGCGTCTGGTTTATGCTTCAGGCGTCTCAAAACCAGTAACTCTCAAAACCCTAATTATTTATTTTAGTTTTCTTTGAAAAATATGTCATATATATCATTGCATGGCACTTATGGATTCAATATTTCTTGTTTTGCTTGTTGATCTAATGCAGATTAAAGGAACCATTTTTGCCTCAAATTCCAAAGAGCTACCTGAGAATCAAGTAATTATTATTACTATGAATTATTAATTAGTTTATATGTTTATTGTCCTTAGTTAATTAATATGTTTACAATAATTTTTAGGGATGGAAGAATGACTGTTGGATTGTTAATCAAGTATCTGGTTAATAAGCTTGAACTTGGAAGCGAATCAGAGGTTTGTTTGTTAAACTTAAACTATATAAACTACCATTAGCATCTTATTTTTAAATAATTCTTATATTTTCAAGAAACATAATTACAATGCCATAGAAAAACTACGTGTCGCGGTAGACATAAAATGTAGATTTAGGAGTAGGATTAATTACATACATTGATGGTTTTGTTTTCTTTTTCTCCTTGATTCGACATGTCATCGATACGACATCAAGAGCAGTGGCGAAACTTGAGATTTCCGAGCAGGGGTTGAAAACGTATATACCCAAAAATTTCTATAAAACGGGGGGTCGAAAACGTATATACCCAAAAATTTCTATACGAAAACTACACTCTCCACTACTTAGTGAAAAGTTCGGGGGGTCGGCCGCCCCCTCCCGCCCCCACTATGCTTCACCAATGATCAAGAGAATACCATACCGTATGAATATACGAATGTATATTGTATACACTCGTATGTATGTATGTGTCATGTATGTATGTGTGTTTTAAGAGTAATCTAAAAGAGGGAAGACTCAAAAAACAAATGTAAGAATATGGTTGGTGAGAGTAACATGAAAGAAACGTTGGAGCAAACTAGAATGGATTGAGTTCTTAGACTGAGGGGAGTGGGGCGACTCCCACCCCAAGTCGCCTTCAACACCGCCCCCCATGGCGTCCCCCTCCGGCGTCCCCCTCCTGCCCGTCCTCTGCACGTCGCCTCCTCCCTCTCACACAACAACTTTCTGGCACAAAGTTTCAAGGATTCCCCCTTGGAGGTCGCCCCAAGTCGCCCCAAACACCACGCCCCCTTTTTTGAGGACGCCCCAAGTCGCCCCCCAAACGCCACGTGTCGCAAGACGCCCTCTTTTGAGGTCGCCCCACTCCCTTCAGTCTTAGTTTAGTAATACTGAATTAGGTGGGGAGTACATTTGCAGGTAATTATGGCATATTATGGTAGTTTAGCACTTTAGCTAGTGTTAGTCATGTCAATTAGGGTAGGGATATGACACCCACGTTAAACATGGAAACATGAAGCTTGAAGAAGAAAATCATGTAGGTCCCAAGTGAAGGAAGGACAAATGTTGAATATAGACATAGAAAACTACCTGCCACCATCAAAAATATCCTCTCAAAGTAAACACAAAAAGAACACTTAGCATTAGCTTGCTTCATGTGTTGGCTACCAGATACATCAATGTAGGTATATGATACATACATATATACACACATATGTGTGTGTCATGATATCGGCTTTCTTTGCTCATCATTGATCAATTTTCTAGCCAATCTATGAAAGCGAACGAAGCATATTAAACTAATTAAACTTGCCAATTAAGTTTGATCCTAATAAATGTGTTGCACTATGCTGGTTTACAAAACTATCAATGCGTTTTACAGCCAATGAGGCGGTGCTAGAGTGGTAAGGGAGACACTTGGTGTTCTAAGGGACCTAAGTTCGATTCTTGCCCTCCCCCATTATTTTCTGCGGCACCTGGTGATGATGGGAGACTAGGCGAATAGGTGGAGATCGCTAGTTCGATTCTTGAACTGAGCTGGTTTTACCTCACCACACTGTCGTGCCTTCGGGCGAGTGTTCACAGGCTTCGACCCTAGGTGAGGGTTTTCCCCAGTTTGGAGGCGAGTGTATCCCGATGTGGTGAATTTCGCCAGTAGCCCATTTGGAGGATTCGTTGGCCATTAAAAAAAAAATCAATGCGTTTTACATGTGGATGTGTACAACTTTACATAATGGATTAAATAAAAGGTTCAGGAAAACTTAAATGGACCATATATATCAACATATATGTCCATGATAAATTTTTAGATAACGATTAATGTTTGCTTGTTAATTATGTGACCACTTGCATTAGGTAGCAGGTGAAACGTAATATACATTCCTAATTTATCAGAAAGACCCTAAAATACGTGTCTATATCATGTTTATTTTTGCACTGGGTCATGACTTTGAGTTAAGCTAGTGATACATTCATTTTAGACTTATGATTAAGTAGTTGAACCCCTCCGCGGAGTTGTGACGACAACAACGATAACAATAACTATGTTAACATAAAAAATAAGTAGAAATTGGGGGCCTATTACCGTGAACTCTTATTCTACCACGTTTATACTAAGTTATGTGTGTGAGAAAGATCAATAAACAAGGGGTCAAGAGGGTGTGCTTACCCTGAACTTGTTAGATATAAATGTAAAATTCGATTTTTTTTTTTTTTTTTTTGTGTAAAAACATAAGTTAGGCCCTTTAGTTCTAACGAGTATACAAGAGATACTATGATGACTTTCCAACTCTTCCCGACGATAAAAGCCAACAGCCCACCTACCATTTAAACACCAAGAGAGATAATACTAAGAATAATGTTAAGAAATAATTAAAAAAATAGAAGAATTAATTCAGGTTAGTTAATTGTTTTGAATATGCTAGTATAACAATTGTTTTAAGTACGTTGAATATGCTATTATATATATAATAATTGTTTTAAGTACCAGGAGAGGTATGTAATTATTGTTGAATATTCAAACATGCGAATCACTCAATGGCAGTCTTTCATGGTAGGTTACATCTCTATTTCTCATACGACATTAGACAGATATTTGTAGTGAATGTAGCTGCATGCAAGCTTGCACCGTGTTTTAAAACTGTTATATTTCCTACATGCCAAGAACTAACATTGGAGGTCAACGTAAATTAATGTTATCCTCAAATTAGCTTCCATATCTTTTGGAATAAAATCAAATAGGATCTCTACATGCAACCACCAAGAACATTTCTCTCTGGTATATATTATTATAAAAATTAATATCGACGGAGTTTCTGTTGATTCTCTAGCCGGCTCGGGGGCGAAACCAAGATGGTCAAGAGGGTCCGTTGACCATATGGTCATCAAAATTCTTTGGACTTTCTTTTTTATAAAATATGAGTGTTTTCCAAAACAATATACGTTTTACCTTATAGTTGTAGTGGCGTAGAGAAGATAACTGTATTATGATCCCCGACCAACGAGTTCTAGTTTCGCCACTGAAGCCGTCTATATAGTTTCTATTAATTGGGTATCACAAGTTGTATCTTTATAGTTTAAACCCAAATTATCGTTGGTGCATTCTTTGACTCTAATGTGATCATTTTCTTATTCTGAACCTTCAATTAAGAATATGCTTTCATCACTATAAATACCTAACACTTGTATTTAAATGAAAGAATGCTATACGTGGTTAGTAGGTTGTATAAACATTCTGTTATTTAGAGATCATGAAATAATTAATAGTATTATTGGATACAATAACATACAAGTCAACCTCATGTGAATATTTGTAAGGATTTGATCCAGCGAATCATTGATGATGCTAGCTACTTTAGCTTTTTAGTTTGCTTTTACGTGAAGGAATCAAATATCCCATGTCATTCTAACCCATGCTACAAAACCAAAAACTGTCTATCCAATCATTTGCTTCCTAAATAACTAGCTACCTTACAATATATATTCCACGACATATAATATATCAACATACATATGCATGCATGCATGCTTCATGTTGTCTTTTCCTTTTGAAAAATGCAATGTTACATGTAAGCAAATGCATTTTTTGAAACCAGTATTACCATGCATGTATGGAGTGTTATCATGCATGATGGTTTTGTCATGCTTTCGCATGCTTCAACTCAATTCACAAAAAAAGAATTTAAAATTTAAAAAAAATAGATTTTGTACATATTATAGGTATGGAGGTGGCATCATGGCTCTCTCTTATCAGGGTCCACTACTCTTATTGCTTAAAAAGGGTTCGGTTCTATCATAATACCTTGTATTAAGTGCTCCACTTACATGAAGAAAAGAAACATATGGAGTAGTTCATTTCAAATCACATTTTCAATCAAGAAAAAAGAAAGTAAAAAGATCATGTGTATTTTTACTTTGATCGAAAGCAATGCATGGATATGATTAAATCTAGAGAAAATCAATCATGTCAAGTGAAAAGAAATCAAATTCTCTCGTTTACATATGATGATACTTGCAACTAATTAATAAAATGTCATCTCCTGTGTGTATATGTGTGCGTAATAATTAATCATGTCAATCAATGAAAATAATCAAATTCTCTCGTTTACAATATATGATGATGATACTTGAAACTAATTAGTAAAATGTTATCCCTTGTGTATATATGCGTGCATTAATCAATCATGTCACTCAAGGAAAAGAAATGAAAATATCTCGTTTACAATATATGATGGTAATCAAAACTAATTAATAACATGTTTTCTCTTGCGTGTGTATGTGCACATTAATCAATCATGTTAGTCAATGAAAAGAAATGAAATTATCTCGTTTACGGTATACGACGATACTTGAAACTAATTAGTAAAATGTTATCTCTTGCGTGTACATGTGCATTAATCAATCATGTCACTCAATGGATAGAAATCAAATTAATTATCTCTTTTACACTATATGATGATACTTGTTATCTCTTGTGTGTATATGTGTGCATTAATTAATCATGTCACTCGAGGAAAAGAAATCAAATTTTCTCGTTTACATATAATGATACTTGAAACTAATTAGTAAAATATTATCTCTTGTGTGTATATATGTGTGTTTATAGGTTTATGCATGTGCATGTAAAAAGAGAGGAGATGGTTATATCATGTGTACATGTGTGTGTATTTATAGGTGTATGCATGTGCGCATACAGAAAGAAAGGAGTGGTTAAGTTCGTTTATAAATTAACATACTCTCAAAATGATAATGACAATCCCTCATCTTAATACGAAGGCTACGTGTTCTTCACATTACATTAAGTTAATGTTATATTTATGATAAGGAGGGACATGAATGTGGCTAGAAGTTTATATTATTTACTACGTCACCGTTCATTTGCTATTGTAGATCATCCCATCCATTAGCTTATATTATTATCTTTACGAAAGTCTAAACATTCTCATGTGATCTAAATAGTGGCAGACCGAGTAATTATTTTCTGAGGGTGCGAACGAGGGGTTTAACCAAACTTTCAAATGGTGCGATCGGGATTTTTGCTTATAAAATACACTAAAAAGATTTTTTCAAGGGGTGCGTCCGCCCACCCAACACATTACCTAGGTCCGCCTCTGATCTAAATCTATATGTTGATATTAAAATATAAATACCGACACAAATCTAGATGATCATGGGTTTGGCTTGGTAGCAAAGGTTTTGGTGGGGTCAAATAATTGTCATGATTAAAGGAGAATTGTGTTTCTTCCAGTCGTGCATTCTCTTTAATCTCATGCTTGCATGCATATAGAAATTTATCATTCATGAGTTAAAAACATTTAGACTGTTCCTAATGATTACATTTTGCTCTAATGGTACTTTGTTTTCCTAACATGTGCGACCTTATACATTTTAGTAGATAGTTATATATACATGTATCTATCACTTTAAATGTGATGCATAAATGTAAATAACCACTTTTTCCTTACCACTCACTATATATTTAACCTGTGTTACACATGCATACTATCCATCTTTATGTTACGAACATGATCTTTTTTCATTTGTTAACGGATTAAAATGAAAAACAGATAGAGATAACATGTAAAGGACGCCAGCTATTATCGTTATTGACGCTACAACATGTAAGGGATACTATATGGAATAGTCCAAGAAGTGATGTCGGGCTTACCGTGACTCCCCAATCTTCAGCAACGGTCAATCATTTGATGGTACTAAACTATGGTAGAATCGCTTAAAGATATATCGACTTATTTGTTGAAATTGTTTCTACACCCGCATGTCCACGATCATGTTTTAATTTATGGGAAGTTTTTATCCCCTTTTGTTTTGTTTCCCTTTAATCATGTGGGTTTGGATCGGATTAATTCTTTTGGTTCTTTAATTGTGACCGTGATATCAAAATCGGAACTAATTACTTTGTTTATGTGTAAAATCAATGTAATTTAATTAACTTGAGAGTAAAAATACGACAATAGTCATTGTCAACTTGTATGGTTTTTTATTTTTATTTATTTATTTAATTTTTTTTTGTGTGTGTGTTTGGAACTACTAATGCACTCTTTGTTCATTTTAATGCAAGTTGATGTGTAAAGCTAGTAGTTTCGTAGTGCGAATCATGAAGTCTGGATTTCAAGCAATCTATATTTCCAAACAAAATTTTTAATTCATCAGTCTAAATCAGTAGGCATTTCAAAATACATTGGTAACTTGTGTATCCATGGGTATTGTTGCATAGACAGAAAGTTTATGTACGAGGCTCTCCAAGTTCTCAATGTATTATTGGTTTCGGAAGAAAGATCAATTAAGAGAACAAAATTATAATGAACCATTTATTTAATTTAAAGATATATAAACACTACAAAAAAATGCCATCTAGTGGCATGTAAAAAGTGCCACAGAAAAACAAGAAAGTGCCACTAAAGAACCTTGTAAGAATGGGCGGCATACAAAAAAAAGTGCCACTAGAAGCGCTGACGCTAAAGCCTTTTAGTGGCACTTTTTCAATGTGCCGCACAAAGTTTTTAGGCTTTTAGTGACACTTTTTTATCTGCCGGTACAAATTTCTGAGCTTTTAGTGGCACATATTGTTTGCCACAAAAATCACATCAAATTAAATGTCATTGACGTATATCATATTAATTTTAATTAATTACAATTATCATTTATTTACATTAAAAATAAAAACAAAATTGTAAAATGTAGAAATCATAAAATAATCACTTCAAGTAAAAGTTCAATCAATCTTCCAAAGATTCCAAATGTCTTATAAGTGTCGATCTAAGTCTAATGATCAAACATATAACCCAAATAAACTAACAAGTGTATGAATAAAAACTCAAAACTTCATTGTGTTCATGAATCTCTTTCACAATCTTCATGCGAGTTAAATAATCAACGTGTTAGCGTTTTCTTAGTAGTAATATTTCCACTTCATAGTTCCCGGCACTTACTACTTATTGTCGCTACATCAGCCAACTGACTATACTCAACCTAAAATTTCACAATTCATGTTAAATTGATTAGATCTGATAACCATAGCTATCAAAGATGTAAGAGCAGTTAATAAAAGGCAAACTTACTTCTTTTGACATCACTTTAAGTTCTTCAGCCAAAAGATTGGGTGGTTTTTTCAATACCCCTGGTTGTCGGAATTGCCATCACCTAACAACAAGAGAGTTCATGATGAGAATGTTTACCCTTCAGTTTATAAGAGTCGAATTGAGTTATCTTCTGTCTTAGACATGTCAATTGATGATGAACTAAAACATTGCTAAAAATGTGGTGAATTGGTTAATAGGGTCAAAAGATGCCCAAAGTATATTCTTTAAGCATGCAATCACTATTTTTTGTACTGCTGTAGTTTTTTAATCAATTAAAACCCGTTAACTAGAAGTTACACCTCTAGATGGAGTAATAGAACACACGCATACCTGTAAACATGGTAGGCTCTTAATATCTTATTCGGTAAAAAAGCCACCTAGAGAAAATGCATAAGTGAATTAAAGTTAATACAAACAAATAGATCAAACGAAATCTTTTACATATGAGATAATATGCATAATGTTATTTTCGACCTAACCAGTATTAAGATGTGTTAAAAAGAGTTATTTTACATTATTAGCTAGTGCTATAGATCATGAATGCACAAATCATTAATAGTTGGTAATGGTATATTGAAAAAAAAGTCTTACCTTAACATAAGTTATGTGGCATGGATATCTAGTTGATGAATTAGCATGAAAATATAATTAAATATGAAACAAAAACAATAATTTTCTAACACATACATGTAAGATGGTAACATTCTCATCAATATACAACTTTTTACCCTAGCTTATTAAAGAATCAATTAATCATTGGTCTGCTCAGTTTATCAAACATGAACCGAGTAAATCTCAAAGTATATAAACCAGCCGACTTGCTTTGGTTGGAACCATCCGGTCAGTTTATCAAACATGAATACACTATATATGACAAATTAAACCCACGCCCTAAGTTAATACATGCCCATGTGTAACTTTAATAAGATATAATTATTATATAGATAAAAAGGAACGTTCACTGGCAAATCTGATGACATATTCTCAAGTTAAAAGTGATTAAGCAATGTACCTTGAGATTTACAGGTCTGAGAAAGCTTCCTATTCCTACAATGAACAAATTCACCTTCACCAAATTCACATATCAGCTAACCATGGTTCTATAAAACTGCTATAAATGTCCCTAAAATAAATGCACCTTTCCTAGACACGTCTTCTGGTGGAATATAAACAAATCCCACTTCACTACTCACTAGCCATAAGGCCATGTAGAAAATACTAAAGAAACTTTAGCATGAAATAAGGAAGTTTACAACATGTCTATTACAGTCGCAAGTGTAAGTACAGCTGGCACTGATCCCACTAGGATTTGATACCCTTGAGGCATTGATTGACGAGGACTTCTAGGCTGCGACGGATTTCCAATCTCATTTCCAAGAGCAACTTGCATGGGCATACTGAACTGTAAACAAGTAGACAATCAAAATATATCAAATAGTAATCTAAATTATAAGTGCACAAATCATCATGAAAGAAAAAACACAAGTCACCTACATGTGTGGTTGCGTTGTGCCGGTACCAGCGATGAGGCCCTGCCCAAAGAAATTAAGAACTGCCCCAATCACCTTGAATGCAAAAAAAAATAGTTTTAAAATATAATCACCACAAAGCACACTAAACCGCTCTATAGAAAACAATTTTGCAGAATATAGAACCTGATTTACATCTGGACTGCCTCAACTTTCAATTCAGTTTGTTAATCATACCTCCGAGAAGACTTTAGATAGTAATAGATGACCATTTATCCTAAAAGTTATTTCAATTAAAGCACCGACAGATGAGAAAGCCCTAAGACACCATATTTGAAGCAATGTTTATCAATTATCCCTCTTTTTTGAAGTCAGAAATTACCTTCCAACACCATTAACCAGATTAAATAGATATCTTTTAACTTTTGTATTTTTGACACAAATTATATACAAAAAAAAAACCAAAAACTACGATTTACAATCTATTTCTTTTAATAAAAAGTAACCATATGTAAGTAATTAAAAACAATAGCTTATATATGTATATATATGATCTAATTTAAACAAGCGAACTATCAAGAGAGCTACGAACGGAACCTATCTTGGCTCGGGCTTAGCTCATTTACAAACCGAGGCAATTTCAATCCGATATTTCTTCAAGTAAATTCTGAGTGAGCCGCGAACATTTTAAACAACCCTAATAACAAGTATGTGAATAAAAAATTTTCAGTGACATACACAGTGCCATAAAAACCTAAATTAGTGTAACAAAACCTAAATGCCACCAAAGGTGCGTTATGAGCAAATGTGACATACGCAAAGTGTCGTTAAAAGCCTAACTTAGTGGCACAAAAGCTAAATGTCATTAAAAGCGTGTGCCACTAAATAGCTTTTTATTTGTATTTTAGATTTTAGAAGCACTTAGAAAATAGTGGCACACGTAAAGTACCATTAAAAGTTATCAACTATTTTAGTGGCATATAAAAAGTATCGTTAAAAATCTAAATTAGTGGCATAAGGACTAAATGCCACTAAAAACATGTGCTAAGCAAATGTGGCACACGTAAAGTGCCACTAAAACCTAAATAAGTGGCACAAAAGCTAAATGCCACTAGAACTGTGTGCCACTAAATGGACTTTTTTTGTAGTGAAATAAAAGAAAATTGAAATGTAATGGTTATTGTTTCTTAATCAGCTCTCCTCATATATATAGGGTTAGGAATCTGTGAGGATCACTAAGCTAATTGAAAAACTTGATAAACATTCTGCACCACACACGTTTTTAAGAGTTTTTCTTATTTTTTTACTTTTAATTCTTTCTTCTTCTTTTTTTGAAAAATCGCAACTTTTTCTGTTATGTTTTTTTTGGATATATACACATGTGTATATTGTCAATCTTTTAAATATACATATATGTATAGAGGCCGGTTAACATACAATATTTCTTAACGTACGAGCGTACACTATGAAATTACACACGTTGTAAAACTCAAAACCATAATCACGCATGTTGTAAAGACATAATGACGCATGTT
>JARYGA010001309.1:0-62310 GCA_030545235.1 Helianthus tuberosus | reverse complement strand
GACCTCCAACTGATGTAAAATTTTAGGGACATGTTTATAAATAAGTAACAAAGGTTATTTCCTTTTCACATATCCAAAATTCTCATTTGATGGTCAAAAGGGCATATTGGTCAACATTTAAGCAATTAACGGAAACATGTAAACGAATCGGATAATCAATGAACCAACCACAGAGGGTTATGCTAACATGTGGCCTGGTCCTAAGGAAGCTCTAAGGCATTTCCAAATCATAATAAATCGGGTCAGAACTGAAGTCAAGGCAAAAGTCAAAGTTTTGCGACTTTCGGTTCCGAACCGGGTCTAAACAGAAAATTGTCGGATCAAACAAGCTTAGACCAGTTATAATACTTATTATCAAGTTATATGAGTGATAAAATAGGTTACATGCCTTCTACATTGTTAATTATGCGTTAATTCGAAAATTAGCATTTTGTTGACTTTTTCTAATCAACTTTGACCCGACAAAAGGTCTAGTTAGAGTGGGAATCAGAGGGAGCCCTTTTAAGGGTTTAATGCCCACATAATTACCAACTTATAACTACCTTCAATTCAACTAATCACTGGACCATTAATGATTTATCGCTAAGTCAACCGTTAATTACGACGGTTTGACTTTTAAGCTAAAACTAAGTAAAAACTCAACTAAGAAAGGTTAAGCATACTTACATAAGTCCTATGCATGATTAGGAAGGCTTAGGGTCTGCTTTTAAGCTCCAGGAAGCTCCAGAAATGCAGAAGTGAGGTGTGATCAATGGTTGCAACATGAGGCCTTTATATAGTGTTTTAATCTCATTAGATTGTTGACAACTAAGGCTACAACTGATCATGGATCACCCACAAGTGTCCCTAAGTGCCTAGGAATGTTTAGGGGTCACCCATGGATGAGAAAATATCTTCTTAAGTCGGTTCCAAGGCTGAACAGCCAACATTCACGTTTTTCTGCATCTGGGGGTCTGACGCGGCCCGCGTAAGATCTTAATGTGTCTTACGCGGCCTGCCTAAGGCCTGACTTCAGGTTTAAAAGCTTTTTCAGTTTGCATCCTTGGCTCTTGGCTCTTCGAAAGGTCAACCACACTTTGTTTCTTGCATTTTGAGCCCCTTAACTTGACTTATAAGGGCTTCAAGTCTTATACCCACTTTGTTAAGCCCTTGGTTAACTTGGTTATCACCCGAAAAGTCACAACTTTCAACGTTTACGCTTTAACCCCCTCGCATACGAATTTGATCATAACTTTCTCATACGATAACGAAACTTTATGAAATTTTTATCATGCATTCTAGTGAGCATAATTAATCGTTACAAAGCTTCGGGTTTGCTAAAAGGTCACTCAGAGGTATACTTTAAACATGTTGACACATTTAACCCCGGTAGTTTGAAATCTCTCACTTTCTTTCATATTTAGCTTCGTATGATGCATGATTTTTTCGTTTGAAGGTATAAACATCATGTAGGGTTATTTTTAAAAATGTATTTATCCATTGTTGACATTTTGAACCCCTATATTCACATGCTTTCCATGTTTGTCAACTTTAGTCCCTCTAGAGTATTCTTTCACACGTTCAAGCTTATAACACGTGTCAATACATTATAGGACGTGAATTTTCGAGGTGTTACACTTGAAGTTTGTCAAAAAACCTTTGTTGATCAAGGATCTACAGGTTAAGAAACTTCGAAAGAAGCACGTGCCTATTGTAAAGGTTAAATGGGATGCCCGTAGAGGTCCCGAGTACACGTGGGAGGTAGAGTCCACAATGAAAGAAAAGTACCCTCATTTATTTCAGTAAATATCGAGGTTGAGATTTCTTTTAAGGGGGTGAGGATGTAACACCTCGTAAAATCACGACCAATATAATATCAACACGTGTCATGGACTTTAAACGTGTAAAGAATTGATTTAAAGGGACTAAAGTTGACAAACAAAGAAAGTATGTGGTAAAAGGATTCAAAGTGTCAACATTGGATAATTATACCTATTCAACGACCCTACACGATGTTTATACCCTTAAACGAATGAATTATGAAGCGTATGAAGCCGTTTGTGAAAGAAAGTGAAAGTTTACAAACCGCAAGGGTTAAAAGTGTCAACATGTTTAATTTACACCTCTGAGGGACCATTTAATGAACCCGAAGCTTTGTAACAATTAATTATGCTCACTAGAATAAGTGATAAAAATTTCACAAAGTTTCGTTATCGTATGAGAAAGTTATGCTAACATTCGTATGTGAGGGGTTATGATGTGCGTTAGGTGTATATATAGGTTTAAGTATATTTTAAGCCCTTTTACACTTTTTAGCCAAGTTTTAAATTTATAAAACACAATATTTACTAACACTAAACACACATATGGGCAAGTGCACCCATCGTGAGCGTAGTATAGTGTTGGTAAGATACCGAGGTCGTCCACGGACACAAGAGCTTTTAGTACCGGTTTATCCTCAACGTCTAATCAAATCAAAAGTTTAGAAAAATGTTTTTAAACTAAGAAAAAAATAAAAACTAACTAAAATGCTGAAAATAAAAGAAAAACAGATAGACAAGATGAATCACTTGGTTCCGACTCGTGTTTAGTGTAACCTTTGATTATTTCCGCACTTTTGCACTTATTTAAGAGATTATCTTAGTTATTGTAGTAGGCCCCTCTTTTGGAGGTGACGTTACCCTCAACCCAGTAGTTTGAGTCAGCATGGATACAATCCTAAAGGGTCGGATTATTGAAAGATAATTAATTATGTTATTAATGCAAATTATGGTAGGCCCCTCTTTTGAAGGTGACGTTACCCTCGGCTAAGTAGTCTGAGTCAGCAGGGATACAGTCCTAAATAGCCGGGTTATAGTATTAATAGTAGTTTAACTTATGAGGGGATCAAAGAGTTTGGACCCCCGCCATCCAATACCGTTAAGTATTGAAGGAGGTCCTACTAAATTTGACCCAGGTCCCTTGCAGGATCTCTAAACGCTGAACAACGGCAAGACTCTTACCAAACCGTTCCCTTAACCCCCGACCAGGTAGCCAACATACCTCCATATAGACAGTGGAGATATGAATGGTGAAAATCTTTTATTTTATATAGACAGTAAAATAATGCCAAGACACCACGGACAAACGATAAGGAAGAATCACCTTTAACATAAGAAACTAGTTATTAAAGTCATTAATACAAAACCAAGTAAAAAGTGCGAAAAGATTAAAAATAAAAAGTATTACACTAGACACTTGTCTTCACCAAGTGATGTAAGAGACTTAGGCAAACATGGCCTTGATTGTCAAGAACTCTTACGATCAATCTTGGATCCCGAGATGACTCACACACTCTATGATGGACAATGGATGATGGTGGTGGATGATGGTGTTATGGTGGTGGTGGGTAGTGGGTGAAGTGTGAGAGAGGTGGTGTGCCAAGGGATGGTTTGAGCTTGAGCCAAGCACTCCTATTTATATGCTGAACAGAAGCTCGGGCACGGCCCCGTGTCTAGTGGGCACGGCCCCGTGTCCACATCCTTTCTTTCTTCATTTAATGCAACTTGTCTTTATTAGTTGATGTAACAACTCTTATTTAAAACTCCTATTTATTACTTTAATTGACTAATAGGAAACCCTAATTGAGACACTCAAGTGATTCTGCATAAACCCTAAAATTTTCAGAACAATCGGAATCAGGATCATGGCCCCTAAAACTCAGGGGGGGGGGGGTAAACCCTAATCGGTAATATCCACACAGTTTGTTGTCAGAAATTGAAAAATAACGCTAGACCAACTCAGCTGAGTTACTGGGACACGGAGCAACCCTATAGTAGAATAGGGTCTCTCGCTCCACGCGACGCGCACAAGGAGACCTTTCGCGTGGGGCGAGAGGGACGGTTTTTCATGTATAAATAGTAGAGTCTGGGACTTGATATTTCTCATTCGTTCGACGTTAAAACTCAAAACATACGCTGAGATATCATAGAATTACTATAAAAACACACACAGATCACGAAGTCCTGCCGCAATACAGGGTAATAACTCGATCGCTGCTACGATTCAATGTCCGATCGATTAAACTATCCAATGGATGTTTAAGTGCTGCCCACATTAGGGTTATTGCTTTGTCATTCGTTGTTAATTCAATGGATGTTTAAGTATCGCACTTTGTCATTCGATGTGAGGGTTTGATCTCGTGAGTTATCGTAAATGCTGTATTAAGTTACTAACCGAGTTATGTGCATATTATTAAATTTAGGTTAAAAGGCTAATCAGTAGGCTAGGCTCTGCTCAATTAAATCTGCAATGTGAGTCATTCTCTTTTTATCAAATTACTTTCAAAATCATGTTTATTCTCAAGGTTATAATTACAGGGATAAAGTTTATGTAATCACCAAATTACAGCCAGTATGTGGGGTTTTGTATACATTACTTATTTCCCGTCACCATTGCACAACGAGTTAGCCAATGGGCGATCTGACCATAGTCACAGAAACGAGTCGAGTGACAAATACTGTGGGTAGTTGGCTGATATCTGGAAACATTGTAATCTCCCTTAATACTGTAAATTATAACAAACGGGTCGTTTTATTAAAAAGAATGATTCACCAGTATTTCCCGCTGACAAAACCTTTTTCAAACATGTTTCAGTTGATCTGTTGTGATCCAAGAAAAGCGCCGCGTAGCACTACAAGCTTAAGGAAGTGGCTCCATCTAAAAATAAAGAAACATGTTTTGTAAAATATAGATTTCTCAGAGAAATCGTATAATTGTAAATTATCGGGTTTTATCCCGAAGTGTGAAATAAAATAATCGGGAAATATTTCAGTTTTAAAAAGATCCTGATGAAAACTTCCGCTGTTAAATAAATACCACGGGATTTTCTGTCCCGCGGCTCCTGAAATGGGTAAAACCGGGTCGGGGTCGTGACAGAAAAATGTGGTATCAGAGCCACTGATTTAAGCCAATTAAGTATTTAGAAAATACTTAATTTTTCTACTTGTCATTTTTTTGATTATGTGTTTTCTTATTTGAATATT
Source organism: Helianthus tuberosus (assembly GCA_030545235.1). Taxonomy (NCBI): domain Eukaryota; kingdom Viridiplantae; phylum Streptophyta; class Magnoliopsida; order Asterales; family Asteraceae; genus Helianthus; species Helianthus tuberosus. The sequence continues at coordinate 57,307 of JARYGA010001309.1, read as the reverse complement.
TGTGTACAGTATGGGTAAGCAAAAGCTGTCAAACATCTATCTTAAATTAGATAGGTCATCCAATGAGAAGGGAAGTTCATCCCAAACCAAATCCTCAAATCACTCTGTAATTCCTGAAGAAGGAATATTTGTGCGAAAGGCACAATATGAGGAACCACTTTCTCCTGATAAAAGAAGTTTAATTATTAGGAAAAGTCAGGAGAAAATAAAGAAATTCCGAGAAAAGAAGGTTAAACAGGAAACCCAGGAATTAACCAGTAAATCACCTTGGGAAGACAAGTTAGATGAAAAATGGGCAGATCTCTATATGCAAGCCAGTGTAGCAGTAAATGCTAATCTTTAAATATTTTAACTCAAGTTTTAGCAACCTTATTACCTACAACCCAGAAACCTTATCTAGTAAATAAATAAATCTACAGTAAACTCTAGTATGTTTAAAAATTTCAGTTGTTTTGTAGTTATCCAGTATGAATAATATTTAAAGGTTATCTATGAAATTTTGTTATAAAATTTTAATTAGTAATTATATGTATTTTGTTAAACAGCATGAGTGACTTGTCTGACGCCCTTCAGAACATAAATCTCTATCTGGTAAAAATAGAGGTTTCCAGAGATTTCAATAGGTATATACCAGATATAGAAGAACCTATTGAATTCAATGCTCCACCTCTGGAGAAACCTAAGCCCCAGAAAAGATAGAGATTTGTATGGGGAAGGCAAGTACGTAGGAAAAAGCCAGCCAAGAGAATTCCTAAAATAGAAAATCCTTTAGACAAAGGAAAGGGGATTGAAGTCAGTGAAGGTTCTAGGCCACTGGAAATAGAATTGGGAGAAGATTCTAGGCCACCAGGAATAGAGTATGGAGAAGGTTCTAGGCAAACCTAGAGGGAAGTTGGGGAAAGCTCTAGACAGGTTGAGGAGTTACCTTTTCAGGAGGAATTAAATCGGGCATTGGCGAGCTGTGATGTCGTCAGGCCAATTAATAATAATCTATACCCTTCTCTTGAAACACAACTACCAATGAACTTGGACCCCGCAATCCCAGAACCTATAATCCACACCGAGCCTCTAGGAATGGATGAATGGTGGATAAATGATTGGCAGTTCCAAAACCTGCTCAACAGTCCTTATTCCTTTCTTCCTCAGTTCGATCCAGAACCTCTACCAAATCCACCGATGAGTAATGAGAATATGGCTGAACTCCGCCATTTTGGCGAAGAACTAATGGATGCTGGGAATAGAATCCGAGAAATAGGAGGACAAATTTCATGGAAATATGATGAAAGGGAACATCGTTATTAAAGATGCAAGTTGACGAGGGAGAAGTAGGTGGTGAATCTGTGTTTGTATAATAATAATAATAATAATATTAATAAAAATCAGTATGTGTAAAATAAACAATAAAACGGTTGTAAGATAAAAATGTATGTGGAAGCATAATATAATCTATAAAATAAAAGAAAATTTTACAATTTTGGTTGTATATTTGTTTACGTAATTATGTGCGCTTAATTGTTATATTGGATTGTTTCTTATTTTATACTAATAAATTATATATATGAATTATCAGATGGAAAACGCTAATAATGAACCAGTAAATGAGGTTAATCAATCTGAACAACACCCTGGGGATCAATATATGACTAGGCAAGATATAGAAAATATCGTTGCTAAAGGGATAGCCAATGCTATTCCGGCAATAGTCGCTGCTGTTCAGAAACCTGCTGAACCTCAACAAATCGTTCATAGCAAACGTATTTCTGAAGATAACTTCAGTAATAGCGTAAACGGAGGCAATAATCATGTTAATCATGATGATGAACCACGGCAGGCTCCGCTCCCTAAGAAAATGAAAGCTGCAACGCCTGGTTGCACTTATAAAGAATTTCTTGCTTGTAAACCCGCAGAATTTGCAGGCAATGAAGGAGCGACTGCGGCACTGCGTTGGTTAGAGAAAACCGAGGCAGTTATTACAATAAGTAAATGTGCTCAGGATGATCAGGTCATGTACGCGTCAAACCTTTTTAAAGAAGGGGCGCTAGAATGGTGGAACACGGTGTTACAAGCAAAAGGAAGGATGATGGCGTATGCTATGAATTGGGAAGAATTCAAAAGTCTTGTAGAAAGAAAATTCTGTCCCGAATATGAAAAAGATCAAATGGCGAATAAGTTCTTAAACCATCGAATGATAGGTGTAGATTGTCGCGGTTATACTTCGACATTCTTTGAATATGCTAGAGTGGTACCAACACTAGCTTCGCCAGAACCGGTACTCATTTCTCGTTATATTTGGGGATTGATTAGTGAAATCCGTAATATCGTTAAAGCTGCGAGACCTCGTACTATTGACGATACGGTAGAATTAGCTAACACCCTAACTGACGAACTGGTACGCACAAGAGATGAAAATAAGAAAAAGGAATTGGCTCAGAAAATTACCCAAGGTTTTCGTGTGGGTAATAATAGCAATTTCAAAAGAAGAGGAACAGGTCAATCTTCAACTTCGCCATTTTGCAAGAATTGCAGAAAGAAACATTATGGAAGATGTAATGTAATCTGCAACTTTTGCAAAGCCATAGGACATCGCGAAAAAGACTGCAGAAAGAAAACAAGAGTTTGCTATAACTATGGAGAAACAGGACATTTTAAGCCAGAATGCCCTAAATTGGTCAAACCAGCAGACAACAAAGCCAAGACGGCTGACGGAGCTATTAAGAAGAATGTTCGAGCCTTTCAGTTAACTACTCAGGAAGCTGAGATGATTCCAGACGTGATAGCTGGTACGTTCTTAGTTCACAACGTGTATGCAAAAGTATTATTTGACTCTGGTGCAAACCAAAGTTTTATAAATACTTAATTCTGCCAAGCTCTTAACTTACCCTTAGCCAAACTTAGGCAGATTTTTACAGTCGAAACGGCATACGGAAATTCTGTTAGCATAGATAAAGTTTTGCAAAAGGAAAATATAGAACTCTCAGGTCATAAATTCTTTGCAAACCTATTACCTATGAAATTAGCTGAATTTGATGTTGTATTAGGAATGGATTGGTTAGTAGCCAACCATGCTCGAATCCTTTGTGATAAAAATTCTGTAGAAATTCAGGCACCTTCTGGAGAAGTAATTAAGATTACAGGAGATGAACCACGTAAACCCATGAAGTTCATATCAGTAATGAAAGCTGCTAGTTATGAACGAAAACAAGGAATAGTGTATATGATTACAGTAATCATTAGCACTAAGGGTAAAGAACTTAAGGAGATTCCTGTAGTCTCAGAATATTCAGATATATTCCCAGAAGAATTACCAGGATTACCACCAGATAGGGAGGTAGAATTTAGAATTCATCTAATTCCAGGAACTATACCGATAGCCAAGGCACCTTATCGGTTAGCACCCACAGAAATGTTAGAACTGAAAAAGCAATTAGATGAATTACTAAGTAAAGGTTTCATACAACCTAGCTCATCCCCTTGGGGAGCGCCAGTGTTGTTTGTAAAGAAAAGGATGGTTCAATGAGAATGTGTATTGATTATAGAGAATTGAATAAAGTTACAATTAAGAATCGATACCCATTGCCTAGAATTGATGATCTTTTCGATCAACTTCAAGGAGCTAGATATTTTTCTAAGATTGACCTATGCTCCGGATATCATCAGTTGAAGGTACAAGAAGAAGACATACCTAAGACTGCTTTCAGAACTTGGTATGGTCATTACGAGTTTACAGTCATGCCCTTCGGATTAACGAATGCACCTGCAGCATTCATGGACATGATGAATAGGATTTGTAAACCGTACTTGGATAAATTTGTAATTGTCTTCATCGACGATATACTTATTTATTCCAAAAGTCAGGATGAACATTGCCAGCACTTGCATGCACTCTTAACTTTGTTAAGAAAAGAAAAGCTTTATGCCAAATTCTCAAAGTGTGAATTTTGGTTGCAAGAAGTGCTATTTTTAGGGCACATGGTGAATCGCAAAGGTATTCATGTAGATCCTGCTAAGATAGAGGCCATTACTAAATGGAAGGTTCCACAATCCACAATGGAAATTAGAAGTTTTATAGGTTTAGCTGGATACTATAGACGGTTTATTAAGGATTTTTCCAAGATAGTTGTACCATTAACTAAGCTAACCTGTAAAGCAGTTAAGTTTGAATGGGGACCTAAACAAGAAGAAGCCTTTAGGATCTTGAAACAGAAATTAACCAATGCTCCAATCTTAGCTTTACCAGAAGGAACTGAAGATTTTGAAGTATATTGTGATGCTTCAAAACTAGGATTTGGATGTGTGCTGATGCAACGCAAGAAGGTAATTGTGTATGCTTCAAGACAATTGAAAAAGCATGAAGAAAACTATACGACTCATGACTTAGAATTAGGAGCCGTAATTTTTGCCCTGAAAATCTGGAGACATTATCTGTACGGAAGTAAGTTTACTGTCTATACAGATCATAAAAGTTTAAGATATATATTTGGGCAAAAAGAGTTAAATATGAGGCAAAGGAGATGGATGGAAATCCTAAGTGACTACGACTGTGATATTCAATATCATGAAGGAAAGGCAAATGTAGTTGCAGATGCCTTAAGTCGTAAGTACCATGAGAAACAACAACGAGTTCGTGCTCTCAGATTAAATCTACAATTAGATTTAATGGAACAATTGAAGAATATTCAAGAAACAGCAATCAAGGATGATGCTGAATGTAACACCTCGAAAATTCACGTCCTATAATGTGTTGACACGTGTCATAAAGTTTGAACGTGTGAAAGAATGTTATAAAAGGACTAAAGTTGACAAACATGGAAGGTATGTGATTATACGGGTTCTAAATGTCAACAGTGAATAAATATACTTCATAATAACCCTACGTGATGTTTATAACATCAAACGAATAAATCATGGATCATACGAAGCAAAAAGTGAGAGATTACAAGCTACAGGGGTTAAATGTGTCAACATGTTTAAAGATATACCTCTAAGTGACCTTTTGACAAACCCGAAGCTTTGTAAATGTTAATTATGCTCACTAGAATGCGCGATATAAATTTCATAAAGTTTCGTTATCGTATGAGAAAGTTATGACCAAATTCGTGTGCGAGGGGTTAAAGTGTTAACGTTGAAAGTTAAGACTTTTCGGGTTAACCGGAAGTGTCCAGGGACTTGGCAAAGTGGGTATAGGTCCTAAAGCCCTTGTGGGTAATTATAAGGGGGTCAAAATGCAAGAAATAACCTTGGTTGCCCTTTCGAAGAGCCAAGGGTCAACATTTGCAATAAATAGAAAATTAAAAATCTGATTCGCAGGCCCATGCGGCCCGCATTGGGATCTGCTAAACGGGAGGCGGGCCGCATCAGGCTGCCAGATGCAGAAAACTCGACCAGGCTCCTGTTTTCGTAGAATTTCGACTTTTAACCGATCTTTATGCATGGTGGGCGACCCCTAAACTATTCTAGGCACTGAGGGACATGTGTAGAACAATTGTGGTGAGTTGTAGACCCCAAGTGTCAACAAATTGTGGTGTTTAATCCACTATAAAAGGCCTTCAACTTCACAAACATTCCTCACACCTTCAATTGCATACCTGATCAATTCTGGAGCTCCCAAGCAGCCTCAACTGATCATATCTCGTGCATAGGACTCTTGTAAGTCTGCTAGTCCTTCTTTAATTGAGTTTAGCTTAGTATTTTAGCTAAAAGTCAAACCGTCGTAATTACGGTTTGACTTCGAGATTAGTCAATAATGGCTCAGTCATATCTCGAATTAAAAGTAGTTATAGGTTGGTATTTATGTGGGTAATAAAACCTCAAAAGGGTTTCCCCTGATCACCACTCTAACTAGGGGTGAGCATGGTGCGGTTTGGTGCGGTTTTAGCATAAAACCGCAACTCATACCGCGAGGTGCGGTTTTTATTTTTTTAAAACCACATGTTGCGGTTTTTTTGCGGTACGGTTTTTGCGGTTTATTTGCGGTTGCGGTTCGGTTTCGGTGCGGTTTCGGTTTTAATAGTTGAATACATCTAAAAAAAACTCTCAGCAATACTTGAATACATCTAAAAAAAACTCTCGGTTTTAATACTGGAATACATCTAATACTTGATGGTAATTAGAATATAATTTTTGCAAGAGCAATGTGAAGAGCATATGTATGGGCTAGAGGACATCAATCAAAACAAGAGTTTGTACTAGAAACATGTCTAGAAAAATAGTTGCTATGTGAAACGGTGAAAGCTTAATCACATAGTCGTATCCAAATAAAAACGTAATATTGTTTCCAACTCATTCTTGTTTCCAACTTTCAATGTTTCCAACTATCATTTGCCATTAGTGTTTCCTAGATAGAAAAAAAAAACAAAAAATATATGTTAGTAGGTATTTGAAATATAAACTCACACATGTAAAGAAAACCTTACCAATTTTTAATGGGCTTGTAACTAGTAGGTTAACATCATTTTTTTTTTAGAGGGAGCAGACGATAGTTAACTTAACAAAGTCAAGTCTGTACTTTTTTTTTTAACAAACACAGATTATATAATATATAGGGAATTTTATATTTAAATCTTTAAGTATATTATATATATATAATATATATATATATATATATATATATATATATAATAATTTTGCGGTGCGGTTTCGGTTTTTTGGTGCGGTTTTTAAAGCTAAAACCGAACCGCACCATTCCTTTGCGGTTTCGGTTTTTGCGGTTTCGGTTTTTACGGTTTTTGTGTCGGTTGCGGTTTTGCGGTTTCGGTTTTTACGGTTTTTGGTGCGGTTTCGGTTTTCGGTTCGGTTTTTGCTCACCCCTAACTCTAACCAGGTCAAAAGTCGGGTCAAACTTATATTTAAAAAGTCAACAGGAAGTCTAAAATGCCATTTATGCATGATTAACATTATAGATCATATACAACCTGTTGGATCATTGTTGTAACTTGGTAATAAGTGTAAGAACATGTCCAAACATGTTCAACCCGACAAATTCCTGTTTAGACCCGGTTCGGAACCGAAAGTCACATAGTTTGACTTTCACTTTGACTTTCAGTTTTGACCCGTTTAGGCATGTTTTAGAAATGACTCAGAGCTTTAATTGGACTAGGTTACATGTTAGAACAACCCTCTGTGATTATACACCTTGGTTCATTAGTTATCCAATTAATATGCATATTTCCGTTAATTGCTCATATGTTGACCATTATGCCCTTATTACTTTAAAACGTGATTTTTGGAAATGTAAAAGAGTAGAAACTTTAATTACTGATATATAAACTTGTATGCAAAGTTTGACATCAGTTTGAATTGTAGATTAAGAGTTATGCTCATTATCGCAAAATGAATGCTTTATGTTAATAAAACGGCGTAATTAGCGTATAGCCTAGTTAAGCCTACTTTTTGGTATCAAACTTAATACCCACTGATGTAATATATTATTTTGGGATTTTTAAAGATTTTTAATAAATTTTAGGCTGAGCATAACTAGTAGTCGTAGGCTTAATCCGGTAATTGTCGGTTTTGCCCTTACGGGCCATAAAATGAGTTTTACATATCTAAACGACTCCAAACCTTTTGCTACTGATCACATATGATAAATAAGTTATTTTAAGCCTTCTGGAAATATAAAAATATCAGATTTAAGTATCGAACCCGGAAATGGCCTTTAATCGCCTTATTTAGCGTTTTTAACGCATAGTATGTATTAAAATCATATTGAACATACCCGGGTTGATACCTACTGATATAAGAGGAAAATTATAATATTTTAACAGTAAGCAAAGGTTGATAAACTCAGACTTCAGTTTTGAGCTTTTCGGCTTATGTGAAATTACCAAAATACCCCTACGGGGCATAGTTTGGTTAAAAATGATAAATTTCACATATATGCTTTATCTTACTGTTATAACTCATTAATTTGAGTATATTTACTGATTACATCAGACCTGTAACTCAGTTAAACACTTAAACCCTTTTACAACCTTTAAAATGACCAAACTACCCCTACGGGGCCTAGTTTGTGTTTAAACACGTTTCGGGCATAATGAAAGACATCTTACTAATGTCACAACATATTTGAGGCATAATTAACTTAGGAAACCTGTATATAGCTCTCATGAATACCCGTCACGCTTATTACGCGTACGGTTCGGTTTATGTAACAAGTTTACATAAATTAGCCGAAACGGGTTAAACCTTAACGGTTTTATCTCAAAATCCAGAATGTGAATAATAAACCCATATTAAACAAGTCTTCAAACTTGTCGGGTCTGAATCACATTCTATCCGGTCTTCGCTTAATCGTGCGTACGAACCGTATCTTGAAACTAGCCGGTCTAAGCTTAAGCTTAATAAAAGACCCGTTAGGATTCTAATAGGTTATATTAAACCTTCGTTCCAGATTAGGAGGACCAGTAAAAGCTACGTGCATTTTGCTTATTGTGATTAATACTTGCTCAGGTAAATACTTTTAACTTATTTTCTCTATACGGGCTTGGGTTACGGTATATAAAATACTGCTTGGTCGGGCATCAAATCTTCCATCGCTTAGGTGGTTAATTGAATAATTTGATCGGCTCGTTTAAACAGTCTTGTTTACTTTACGGCCTTTGGGGGGTTAATGACCATGTCCTGGATATCCATGGCATCATTCGAAGTAATGGCCACGACTTAAGCGCGGGGTGTAGGCGTACACCTGTCAGCGCACAAAAGAATAATGTGGTGTGTCTATTGATCTTTAACCCGGACAAGATCCGGGCTACTGAACGCATAAGTAACATGTAATTCGTTCGCAAGATTATATAGCTAAATAATTGCCCCAAGTTATACAAGATTAATTTTGCCTCTGTGCATTTTAATCAAGTTAAATAAAAATGTTTATGCCACGTGCATCCAAACCAATTTTCAATCATTTTCCAAAATGAGTCAGTTGAATGTATTTACCAGTGTAAACTGACGTATTTTCCCAAAAAGATTAAATGCAGGTACTAGGCGTAATTGGCTGGTTGTCTCCTTAGCATCAAAGAAGTCTCGCAAGCTTAAGATGCCTGAATTCTGTTGAACTATTGTTTCATATTTTATTTCGATCCGTTCTGTGGATAAACAATCGAACGTTGTGATACTTGATATTACAATAATTAAATTCGGTTGTAATATATCTTTTAAATTTGCTTCCGCTGTGCATATTAAATATTGTGTTGTTTGACTATTACGTTGCCAACCACGTCACGATACTCCCCCACCGGGCCCACCGGTGACACGTGGAAATCGGGGTGTGACAGGTTGGTATCAGAGCCAACATTGAGTGAATTAAGCACTAGCCTTTTGTGTTTAATCTCAATAACACAATTGCACATTTCTGAACTTTCAAGTCTAGACATATAACATAGGACAAATTCTACCTTATTTGGTTTTTGTTTTGTCCTTTAAATTTTATATTTTGTTATTGTTATCTTATGCCATTTTGACAGGCTTAACAAAGATGCCTCCAAGATTTTTCCGTAGAAGAGGACGAGGAAAGGGGCCAATCACCGCCCCCAATGATAACGAGGAAGGACCCTCAAATGTCCAAGCTCCGTCTACCACGGAGAGTGACGATCCACGCCAAAACAGAAGAAATCTAATTGAGCCGGCTAGACGGTCGGTCTCACATAGCTCGACACCTCCGATCCAAAACCCTTATGGGCCACAGCCAGACTATGAGCCCAACAACCCTCAACCGTCCTTTATACCGTTACAACGATCTCTGTCTCATCATTCGTACGGAGATCCAACACCAGTGTTCTGGAGTCGGTTTGATCCGACCAACTATATCCAAGAACCCGTGGGTTTTAACCCACTAGGTCCAGATGACCACTTCTCTGGCGATCACGCTGACGACATGGACGAGGATACTGACCCCGTCGAACCTGCATGTGGCACTCCAAACCATCCGATCGAGATCTCCGACGGATCGTCTTTCCACGGATCACCCTATGGTGGTCCAGACAGCTTCCAAGCCATGTTCACTCGGCACGAGTGGTACTACACACCTTCTCACCACTCGTCGCCTCATGAGCAGCAGCAGCATCAAGATTCCTCTGAGGATCACCGATTTGTGGCAGTTACGCCACCACCTCCACCGCCACCAGTACAGCCGGCACCTCCTCAACCGCCAAGGCGTAGGAGAACCGGTGCCCGAATGTCGTCACGAGCAGGGGACTTCCATTTCAGTTCCCCACGTCAGTCCAGTGGCAGCCATTATCCGCCACACCAGGAGGACCCACAAATGGGTGGGCCTTCACAACCAGCTGTTCCACAGCCACCGCCGATGGGTTTTGATAACCCAATACCAGCATATACGGGTTCCATGGCATACAACCCGTTCGAACCGCCAAATCACCACAATTATGGTTACGCGGAGGCCGACCCTTACATGGTAGCGGCGAACTACAACACCCAAGGACCCTATGGAGATCCATGGGGAATAGGTTACCCAACACAAGGGTACCAGATATCTCCCAGACCTATTATACGGACGCAATCACAGCCGCCTCGGTTTTCTCCCCCAGAACGGGAGGAAATTCTTCAGAGGCTGGAACAGGTTGAGCGAGAAAATCGCCGCGACCGCCAGGAGAGACAAAGCTTTTTCCAAGGATTGGTAAGTTTGATCAAGGGGAAGAACAAGAAGGATCGTTGAATCCTTCCATTATTGTTGTAACCTCCTTTTATGAGTTTAACCCCTGCGTGGGCGTGTATTTGCTATATTTGTTTAAGCCCCTGCGTGGGTATGTATGTGTGTTGATTTGACCCCTGCGTGGGTCTATTTTCCGTTAACCCCTGCGTGGGTGTGATGTTTATTTGTTTAAGGTCCCTGCGTGGACTAGTTTGTTGTTTAAAGCCCCTGCGTGGGCAAGTACTTGTTTAAAACCCCTGCGTGGGTAAGTTGTTATTTGAAAAGACCCGTTTAGGGCAGCGTGTAATATTTTGAATAAATTAATGGAATGTTTGTTTTATAAATTTCATGTTTGCCTTATGTGCATAAATAATTTATATATATGAAATAAATAAATCTGAGTCATTCCATTTTTCTGCATATTTAAATATTAACCAGACTCTTAAGAGTGAAACCTAGCATGAGTGTCCTTATAAAGACCTGGCCAAGATGGTAAGACCTGTTTAAAAGATTCTTATCCCTGTGAACATCTGAAAATATGTTAACACTCCTAGCAGACGTGATTTATTAAAAATCACATATGTCATTTTTATAAAGGAATTCTTTAGAAGATTCCTAACCCAGTTTAATGATCTCTGAATCCTGGGTTTACATCATCAATTAAGATGATCATATTTTAACCATACGTGGTAAAATAGTGCCTACGGGCCTTGCTCATTTCTACATGAGCCAAAAAGACAGTGGTAGCTATGACTCCCTGTCAAATAAAGGTAATAAACTAGGTTTAAACCTCAAATGCTTTGATTCTTTGAAATCCTAGCATATAGTTTATAATTGTCCATGTGACTAGGCCTTGGTGCCACGAATAAAACTGTTATTGTTTTATAATTAGGATAAATTATTATAGAAATCCTAAATAAATTTGATTAATAAATTGACCAAATATGGTCTCTGTTTACCATGGTTAATGAATTACCCTAAGGGGCAATTCCATAATAAACTCCCAAATAAACTATTGTCCTTGTTTTCTGCAACAGTTCAATTGTAATGGCTAACTCAAACGAGGGTAATCGTCATCCAGCGGAGGTTAATAATAACGCACGAATTAATCTAACGGGTGCGGAATTAAAAGCGATCATAGACGGCGCAGTTACACAGGCTTTGGAAAGGCAGTATGATGAGTATAGTGGGACTCGTAGTAGGACCCTATCTACACAGCCTTCAAAGCCACCGTCCAATAACGACGACCCGAAGAAAAATGATGACCGACACTCCTCAAACCACAGTGCTCCATCTCAGCAGGTCATACTGAATAAAGGACCCCTTGCTAAGGGTTGCTCCTATAAATATTTCGTTTCCTGCAAACCCCGGGATTTCACTGGGGAGAAAGGAGCCATCGATTGTATGACATGGCTGGATGAGATGGATACGGTTGTTGATATCAGCGGATGCGCTGAGCGAGACATGGTCAAGTTTGTGTCGTAGTCTTTCAAGGGTGAAGCTTTAGCATGGTGGAGATCTCTGATTCAAGCCACCGGGAAAATCCCACTGTACAATATGTCGTGGGATCAATTTGTTGCCCTTATCAGGGAAAATTTCTGCCCTCAGCATGAGGTGGAGAAGATAGAGTCTGATTTTCTATCCTTGGTGATGACAAACCTCGACTGTCAAGCTTACCTAACGAGCTTCAACACTATGTCTCGGTTGGTTCCATACCTGGTAACCCCGGAACCAAAACGGATAGCTCGTTTTATCGGTGGTTTAGCCCCCGAGATCAAGGCAAGCGTAAAGGCTTCTCGGCCAGCGACTTTTAGATCAGTAGCTGACATTTCCTTATCCCTCACTCTGGATGCGGTCAGGCAGAGATCGCTGAGGAATAAGGAGGCTGAGAAGAGGAAGCGTGAAGATGATGGTTCACGAAAGTCGAGCAAGAAGCACCGTGGGAACGGTGATAGCAAGAGGGGGTCTGAGTCAAGAAGAGATGGGCAAAGGTCTGGTGAGAAGCCCAAGTGCAATATTTGCAAGAAACAGCACTTTGGAAAGTGCAGACTCGGATCGAACTCGAATAATGAGTCAAGATCTTTTGCTTGTGGTTTGTGCAAATCCAAGGAACACAAAACCTTGGATTGCAAGAAGATAAAAGACGCAACGTGCTACCGTTGCAATGAAAAGGGCCACATTAAAACCAACTGCCCTAAGTACAACAAGAAGCCTGAAGAGGCTAAGAAGACTAATGCTAGAGTCTTCAGAATGGACGCGAAGGAGGCTGTGCAAGACGATAATGTCATAACAGGTACCTTCCTTGTAAATGATGTCTTTGCAAGAGTACTTTTTGATTCAGGCGCAGATAAGTCTTTCGTAGATCATAAATTTTATGAATTGCTGAAATTACCTGTCAAAGCCTTAAAAGTGAATTATGAGGTAGAGTTAGCAGATGGTACCATAGAAACCGTCTCGACTGTGTTAGATGGATGTGTTATATCCATTAAGAACCATTCTTTTCCTCTGTCTCTACTTCCGTTTAAGTTGGCTGGTTTTGACATAGTTCTGGGTATGGACTGGTTATCTCATAACCAGGCCCAAATCGTCTGTAACATGAAGCAAGTAGTGATAAAGACTCCGTCTGGTGAATCACTTACCATTCGGGGAGATACCCAGTATGGACTGCCTGAGCAAGTGACTATGCTCAAGGCTTCAAAATGTTTAAAGAGGGGTTGTGTCATCTATATGGCACAAGTGATTATTGATGAGCCCAAACCGAAGATAGAAGACATCCCTGTCATCTCTGAATTCCCAGAAGTTTTTCCGGAAGAACTACCTGGTTTGCCACCAGATAGGCAAGTGGAATTCAGGATTGATATCATCCCCGGAGCAGCACCAGTTGCTAGAGCACCTTATAGGTTGGCGCCCACAGAGATGAAAGAATTGAGGACACAGCTAGATGAATTACTAACCAAAGGTTTCATTAAACCTAGCTCGTCTCCTTGGGGAGCGCCAGTCCTGTTTGTAAAGAAGAAGGATGGATCGATGCGTCTATGCATCGACTATCGCGAGCTTAACAAGGTCACGATAAAGAATAGATATCCTTTGCCCAGGTTCGACGATTTGTTCGATCAGTTACAAGGGGCCAGTTATTTCTCGAAGATCGATTTGAGGTCAGGCTACCATCAGCTGAAGGTTAGAGATGAAGACGTGCATAAAACAGCATTTAGGACTCGTTATGGTCATTACGAGTTCCTAGTGATGCCTTTTGGGCTCACTAATGCACCGGCTGCGTTCATGGATCTCATGAATCGCGTTTGCAAGCCATACTTGGATAAATTCGTTATCGTCTTCATCGATGACATCCTTATTTATTCGAAGAATCAAGCTGACCATGAGAAACACCTTCGATGTATTCTTAAACTCCTGCATCAGGAGAAGCTCTATGCCAAATTCTCCAAGTGTGAATTTTGGCTTCGAGAGGTCCAATTTCTTGGACATGTGGTCAGTGAGCGTGGTATCCAAGTGGATCCCGCTAAAGTTGAAGCTGTTATGAATTGGCAAGAGCCAAAGACGCCTACGGAGATTCGTAGCTTCCTGGGATTGGCAGGATATTACAGGCGTTTCATTGAAAAATTTTCAAGGATTGCTGCACCCCTAACTTCCCTGACCAAGAAGAAAGTAAAGTTCGTTTGGGGCCCTAAGCAGCAAGAGTCCTTTGATATTTTGAAATAGAAGTTGAGCAATGCTCCTGTGCTTACATTACCTGAAGGCACCGAAGAATTTGTAGTTTATTGTGATGCATCACACACTGGCATGGGGTGTGTGCTTATGCAAAAAGGCAAGGTCATTGCCTATGCATCACGACAGTTAAAGGTGCACGAAAATAATTACACCACCCATGACTTGGAATTGGGTGCCGTTGTGTTCGCGCTAAAACTGTGGAGGCATTATCTTTATGGAATTAAGTTTGTGATCTATTCTGATCACAAGAGCCTCCAACATCTGTTTAATCAGAAGGAATTAAACATGAGGCAATGCCGTTGGATGGAGACCTTGAATGATTATGATTGTGAAATCAAGTATCATCCTGGCAAAGCGAATGTAGTCGCTGACGCCTTGAGCAGAAAGGAATGGATGAAACCTATCCAAATCAATGCCAAGCGCATGGAGATAAAGAATAATTTGATGGAAAGGGTGTTAGCTGCACAGAAGGAAGCTGTGCTGGAAGCTAACTATCCTAATGAAAAGTTAGGAGTAACTGAGGAGCAGTTAACTCTTAGCAAGGACGGAATTCTGCGATTGAATGGACGAATATGGGTTCCAATTTATGGAGGGCTTCGAGATGTCATCCTCCAGGAAGCCCATAGTTCCAAATACTCCGTTCATCCTGGAGCTGATAAGATGTACCAGGATCTAAAGGCAAATTATTGGTGGATAGGCTTGAAGAAGTCTGTAGCCACTCATGTAGCTAAATGCTTGACATGTGCGCAAGTCAAAGCCGAGCATCAAAAGCCGTCAGGCTTGCTACAACAGCCTGAACTTCCTACGTGGAAGTGGGAAATGGTAACTATGGATTTTATTACCAAGTTACCTAAGAGAAGGAAAGGCAATGATACAATATGGGTCATAGTGGATAGACTGACTAAGTCAGCACATTTCTTACCCATCAAGGAGACTTATAGCTCCGATATGTTAGCCCAGTTATACGTGGATAAGATTGTAGCCTTACATGGCATACCTGTGTCTATTATCTCTGATAGAGATACTAGATACACGTCACATTTTTGGAAGAGTTTCCAACAATCTTTGGGCACACGTTTGAATTTTAGTACAGCTTACCATCCTCAGACTGACGGTCAGAGTGAGCGTACTATTCAAACGTTGGAAGACATGCTACGTGCATGTGCGATCGATTTGGGTGGTAGTTGGGATAAGAACTTACCATTAATCGAATTCTCCTACAACAATAGCTACCACACCAGCATAAAGGTTGCGCCTTTCGAAGCATTATATGGTAGAAAGTGTAGATCGCCCGTGTGTTGGGCGGAAGTTGGAGATGTCCAATTATCTGGACCAGAGATCGTGTTCGAAACGACGGACAAGATTGTCCAGATTCGTGACCGTCTCAAAGCTGCCCGGGATAGACAGAAGAGTTACGCTGATCCAAATCGTAAGGATTTTCACTTCGAAGTAGGTGACAAAGTCCTACTTAAAGTATCACCCTGGAAGGGAGTGATGCGATTTGGTAAGAAAGGCAAGCTAAGCCCGAGATACATAGGACCTTTCGAGGTTATCGAGCGAGTCGGGTCAGTTGCCTATAAGTTAAACTTACCAGAAGAGCTCAGTGGAATTCACAATGTGTTCCACATCTGCAATCTGAAAAAGTGTTTCGCTGACGAATCACTGGTTATACCACACACAGATGTGCACATAGACGAGAGCTTGAAGTTTGTGGAAAAACCTTTGTCGATTGAAGATCGACAGGTAAAGAAGCTTCGAAGGAAGCACGTGCCTATTGTAAAGGTCAAATGGGATGCCCGTAGAGGTCCCGAATTCACGTGGGAGGTTGAATCCACGATGAAAGAAAAGTACCCTTACTTATTTCAGTAAATCTCGGGTCGAGATTTATTTTAAGGGGGTGAGGATGTAACACCTCGAAAATTCACGTCCTATAATGTGTTGACACGTGTCATAAAGTTTGAACGTGTGAAAGAATGTTATAAAAGGACTAAAGTTGACAAACATGGAAAGTATGTGATTATACGGGTTCTAAATGTCAACAGTGAATAAATATACTTCATAATAACCCTACGTGATGTTTATAACATCAAACGAATAAATCATGGATCATACGAAGCAAAAAGTGAGAGATTACAAGCTACAGGGGTTAAATGTGTCAACATGTTTAAAGATATACCTCTAAGTGACCTTTTGACAAACCCGAAGCTTTGTAAATGTTAATTATACTCACTAGAATGCGCGATATAAATTTCATAAAGTTTCGTTATCGTATGAGAAAGTTATGACCAAATTCGTGTGCGAGGGGTTAAAGTGTTAACGTTGAAAGTTAAGACTTTTCGGGTTAACCGGAAGTGTCCAGGGACTTGGCAAAGTGGGTATAGGTCCTAAAGCCCTTGTGGGTAATTATAAGGGGGTTAAAACGCAAGAAATAACCTTGGTTGCCCTTTCGAAGAGCCAAGGGTCAACATTTGCAATAAATAGAAAATTAAAAATCTGATTCGCAGGCCCATGCGGCCCGCATTGGGATCTGCTAAACGGGAGGCGGGCCGCATCAGGCTGCCAGATGCAGAAAACTCGACCAGGCTCCTGTTTTCGTGGAATTTTGACTTTTAACCGATCTTTATGCATGGTGGGCGACCCCTAAACTATTCTAGGCACTGAGGGGCATGTGTAGAACAATTGTGGTGAGTTGTAGACCCCAAGTGTCAACAAATTGTGGTGTTTAATCCACTATAAAAGGCCTTCAACTTCACAAACATTCCTCACACCTTCAATTGCATACCTGATCAATTATGGAGCTCCCAAGCAGCCTCAACTGATCATATCTCGTGCATAGGACTCTTGTAAGTTTGCTAGTCCTTCTTTAATTGAGTTTAGCTTAGTATTTTAGCTAAAAGTCAAACCGTCGTAATTACGGTTTGACTTCGAGATTAGTCAATAATGGCTCAGTCATATCTCGAATTAAAAGTAGTTATAGGTTGGTATTTATGTGGGTAATAAAACCTCAAAAGGGTTTCCCCTGATCACCACTCTAACCAGGTCAAAAGTCGGGTCAAACTTATATTTAAAAAGTCAACAGGAAGTCTAAAATGCCATTTATGCATGATTAACATTATAGATCATATACAACCTGTTGGATCATTGTTGTAACTTGGTAATAAGTGTAAGAACATGTTCAACCCGATAAATTCCTGTTTAGACCCGGTTCGGAACCGAAAGTCACATAGTTTGACTTTCACTTTGAATTTCAGTTCTGACCCGTTTAGGCATGTTTTAGAAATTCCTCAAAGCTTTAATTGGACTAGGTTACATGTTAGAACAACCCTCTGTGATTATACACCTTGGTTCATTAGTTATCCAATTAATATGCATATTTCCGTTAATTGCTCATATGTTGACCATTATGCCCTTATTACTTTAAAACGTGATTTTTGGAAATGTAAAAGAGTAGAAACTTTAATTACTGATATATAAACTTGTATGCAAAGTTTGACATCAGTTTGAATTGTAGATTAAGAGTTATGCTCATTATCGCAAAATGAATGCTTTATGTTAATAAAACGGCGTAATTAGCGTATAGCCTAGTTAATCCTACTTTTTGGTATCAAACTTAATACCCACTGATGTAATATATTATTTTGGGATTTTTAAAGATTTTTAATAAATTTTAGGCTGAGCATAACTAGTAGTCGTAGGCTTAATCCGGTAATTGTCGGTTTTGCCCTTACGGGCCATAAAATGAGTTTTACATATCTAAACGACTCCAAACCTTTTGCTACTGATCACATATGATAAATAAGTTATTTTAAGCCTTCTGGAAATATAAAAATATCAGATTTAAGTATCGAACCCGGAAATGGCCTTTAATCGCCTTATTTAGCGTTTTTAACGCATAGTATGTATTAAAATCATATTGAACATACCCGGGTTGATACCTACTGATATAAGAGGCAAATTATAATATTTTAACAGTAAGCAAAGGTTGATAAACTCAGACTTCAGTTTTGAGCTTTTCGGCTTATGTGAAATTACCAAAATACCCCTACGGGGCATAGTTTGGTTAAAAATGATAAATTTCACATATATGCTTTATCTTACTGTTATAACTCATTAATTTGAGTATATTTACTGATTACATCAGACCTGTAACTCAGTTAAACACTTAAACCCTTTTACAACCTTTAAAATGACCAAACTACCCCTACGGGGCCTAGTTTGTGTTTAAACACGTTTCGGGCATAATGAAAGACATCTTACTAATGTCACAACATATTTGAGGCATAATTAACTTAGGAAACCTGTATATAGCTCTCATGAATACCCGTCACGCTTATTACGCGTACGGTTCGGTTTATGTAACAAGTTTACATAAATTAGCCGAAACGGGTTAAACCTTAACGGTTTTATCTCAAAATCCAGAATGTGAATAATAAACCCATATTAAACAAGTCTTCAAACTTGTCGGGTCTGAATCACATTCTATCCGGTCTTCGCTTAATCGTGCGTACGAACCGTATCTTGAAACTAGCCGGTCTAAGCTTAAGCTTAATAAAAGACCCGTTAGGATTCTAATAGGTTATATTAAACCTTCGTTCCAGATTAGGAGAACCAGTAAAAGCTACGTGCATTTTGCTTATTGTGATTAATACTTGCTCAGGTAAATACTTTTAACTTATTTTCCCTATACGGGCTTGGGTTACGGTATATAAAATACTGCTTGGTCGGGCATCAAATCTTCCATCGCTTAGGTGGTTAATTGAATAATTTGATTGGCTCGTTTAAATAGTCTTGTTTACTTTACGGCCTTTGGGGGGTTAATGACCATGTCCTGGATATCCATGGCATCATTCGAAGTAATGGCCATGACTTAAGCGCGGGGTGTAGGCGTACACCTGTCAGCGCACAAAAGAATAATGTGGTGTGTCTATTGATCTTTAACCCGGACAAGATCCGGGCTACTGAACGCATAAGTAACATGTAATTCGTTCGCAAGATTATATAGCTAAATAATTGCCCCAAGTTATACAAGATTAATTTTGCCTCTGTGCATTTTAATCAAGTTAAATAAAAATGTTTATGCCACGTGCATCCAAACCAATTTTCAATCATTTTCCAAAATGAGTCATTTGAATGTATTTACCAGTGTAAACTGACGTATTTTCCCAAAAAGATTAAATGCAGGTACTAGGCGTAATTGGCTGGTTGTCTCCTTAGCATCATAGAAGTCTCGCAAGCTTAAGATGCCTGAAGTCTGTTGAACTATTGTTTCATATTTTATTTCGATCCGTTCTGTGGATAAACAATCGAACGTTGTGATACTTGATATTACAATAATTAAATTCGGTTGTAATATATCTTTTAAATTTGCTTCCGCTGTGCATATTAAATATTGTGTTGTTTGACTATTACGTTGCCAACCACGTCACGATACTCCCCCACTGGGCTGTCACACCCCGGATTTCCACGTGTCACCGGTGGGCCCGGTGGGGGAGTATCGTGACGTGGTTGGCAACATAACAGTCAAACAACACAATATTTAAATGCACAGCGGAAGCAATATATAGATTTAATTCAACCAAACGATATTGTAATATGAAGTATCACAAATAGTCGAATATAATCCACAGGTAGATCAAATAAAATAAACAGGAAACAAATGTTCAACAGATATGACATCCAAGCTGGCGAGACTTAATGTGGATGCTAGGAGACAAGCCAGCCTATTTCGAGTAGTACCTGCACTCAATCTTTTTAAGAAAATACGTCAGTTTACACTGGTAAATACAATCAACCGACTCATTTTGAAAAGAGTTTAAGAAAAGCATTTAAGGCACAAGGCACAAATATTTTATAACTTGGGATAATTATTTAATATATAAGCTTGTAAAGGATTTACATGTTTCTTATGCGTTCAGTAGCCCGGATCGAGCCGGGTTAAAGATCAATTAACACACCACTTTAATTATGAGACACTACAGGTGTACGCCTACACCTGAGTGCTAAGGTCGTGGCCATTTCGTAAAATGATGCCAGGGATATCCGGGACACGGTCATTAACCCCCCAAAGGCTTTAAGCAACAAAACAAATTAAACGGAGTCATCTCAATAATTTAACCATAATAAGATTAAATATTCGACGCCCGACCAAGCGGTATTTTATATACCTTACCCAAGCCCGTATAGGGAAATAAGTTAAAAGTATTTACCTGAGCAAGTATAGTTCAAAATCAGCGAGTGCGGTATCTTTTACTGGTTCTCCTAATCTGGAACGAAGGTTTATAACAACCTATTAGAATCCTAACGGGTCTTTAGTTAAGCTTACGCTTAGACCGGTTAGTTTTAAAGATACGGTTCGTACGCACGATTAAGCGAAGACCGGATAGAATGTGATTTAGACCCGACAAGTTTGAAGACTTGTTTAATATGGGTATATGATACACATTCTGGATTTTGAGAATAAACCGATAAGGTTTGACCCGTTTCGGTTAATTTATGTAAACTAGTTACATAAACCTAACCGAACGCGCATAATGCATAACGGGTAACCGAAAGGGTCGCGAACAGGTTTCCTAAGTTAATACGCTTTAAATATGTGGTGATATCATTATGATATCTTCCATAATGCCCATAACGAGTTTAATCTCTTAATAAGCCCCTTAGGGGTATTTTGGTCAATTTAAAGATTATAAAAGGATTAAATTAGGTTTCTATGAACCGGGTCTGATTACATCAGTAAAATAGCTTACATTAACAGGTTATGTCTAATGGTATTAAGTCTTACGTGGCAAAATGGTTTTAATACTAAACTACGCGTTTAATACGCGTATAAAGCCGTTTTAAGCGATGTACGGGTTAAGATACCAATCTGAGTTTTCTAATCAGCAAAACAAGTTCAAAATACTATATTTATTATTTTAAATCAGCGGCAATTGGATTGGTATCAATCGGATTCATAAAACTCGTTTTATGGCCTAAAAGGGCATATTCGGTGTTAACCGAATCAATGCGATAAGCCTAGCTTAAGACCAGCTTAAAAATAATTAAAAATCTTCAAAAATCCTAAAATATTATTTAACATCAGCGGGTAATGGTTTTGGTACCGAAAATCGGGTTTAGATAGGCTATGCGCTAATCGCGCCGTTTAATTAATAAAAAGCTTATTATATACGCTAATGCGCATATCTCCTAATCTAGACCTCCGCTTGACGTGAAAATTTACGTACATGCTAAATAATAAGTAACTAAGATTATTGCATTTCCACATTTTCAAAATACTCGTTATAAGGTCATAAGGGCGTTATGGTCCACTTTAAGCGATTAACGGAAACGTGTGCATGCAACGGATAATCAACGAAACAAGTATAGAGACTTATACTAACATGCAACCCAATCCTAATGAGACTTTAAGGTATGTCTAATACCAACTAAAACGGGTCAGAACCGAAGTCAATGCAAAAGTCAAGGTTTTGCGCCTTTCGGTTCCGAACCGGGTTTAAATAGAAATTTGTCGAGTCGGGCAAGCGCAAACAAGTTTTTATACTTATTACCAAGTTATATTAAGGTTAGAACAAGTTACACGCCTTACGGATTGCATTTCATGCATTAAATCATAAATGTCAATTCTGTTGACTTTTTCGGTCAACGTTTGACCCGACAAACGACCTAGTTAGGTCTGGAATTGGTACTTGCCCTTATAAGGGTTTAATACCCATATAATTACCTATCTAACGGTACTTTTAATTCGGGTTACGACTGAGCTATCGATAACTAAACCCGAAGTCAACCGTTTAATACGATATGTTGACTTTTAAGCTAAAAACTGAACTAGAATTAATTTAGAAGGGATTAGAGACTTACTAGATGATTAGAGGATGACTAGGAAGGCTCTTGATCAGTTTGCAAGCTCTCCAATAATCAGAATGCTTGGAAATGAATTGTGAATGAAAGTGGTGAATGAATGGGTCTTTATATACAAGTTCCATGCACCATAAGCAAGTGACAACCAAGTCTAAGGCCTTCCACAACTGATCAACACATGTTAGTAGCATGTAGGGGTGTCTAAGGGCCATGAATGTGCAAGGAAAACCGGCTATGGAGGTCACGATCGCACAAAACAGCCAACAGCAAGTTCTGCTGTCGCTGGGCGCACCCTCGCGTAGCGCGAGGGGCCGTCGCGCTACGCGACGCCCTAGTCTGACCAGAATTTTGTTGTTTGTTGTTGGATCGAAAGGGCAGCCGTTATAATTGACTTGTTGACTTAAATTATCATTAGGGGCCTCCCATAAATGTCTATATGCTTGAACATACCCTACCATTATCCCTTGTTTCAATTGATTGCATTTACAAGACCCGTAAATGACGGTTTATCGTTCATTTCAACATGGGATCACATCATGCATTTGAATTTTCCTTTAAAGGCAATAATTCCCTGAATTGAGGGTATAATAGATGTATCATTTAATATATCGGGTATTGGGATTTATAATTGAGGTGTTCAGAGGTAACAATTTAACATGACGCCACTTTAAATCCTACCGAAAACATCTTTATTATATCCGGGTTTCCAACGCGTTTTTGTCTTACATGACACGTGTCGTTTTAATATTAACCCGAAATTTGCGAGGTGTTACATCCTCACCACCTTAAAATAAATCTCGACCCGAGATTTACTGGAACAAGTAAGGGTACTTTTCTTTCATGGTGGATTCTAACTCCCACGTAAACTCGGGACCTCTTCGGGCATCCCATTTGACCTTTACAAAAGGTATATGCTTCCTTCGAAGCTTCCTTACCTGTCGATCTTCAATCGACATAGGTTTTTCAACAAATTTCAAGCTCTCGTCGATATGCACATCTGTATAGGGTATAATCACTGATTCGTCAGCGGAGTCAGCGAAACACTTTTTCAGATTGCAGATGTGGAACACATTGTGTATACTACTGAGCTCTTCAGGTAAGTTCAACTTGTAGGCAACTGACCCGACACGTTCGATGACCTCGAAAGGTCCTATGTATCTTGGGCTTAGTTTGCCTTTCTTACCAAATCGCATCACCCCTTTCCATGGTGACACTTTAAGTAGGACTTTGTCACCTACTTCAAAGTGAAAATCCTTACGACTTGGATCCGCGTAACTCTTCTGCCTATTCCGGGCAGCTTGGAGGTTGTTACGAATCTGGACAATCTTGTCCGTCGTTTCGAACACGATTTCCGGTCCTGATAACTGGACTTCTCCCACTTCCGCCCAACAAACTGGCGATCTACATTTTCTACCGTATAATGCCTCAAAAGGCGCAGCCTTTATGCTGGTATGGTAGCTATTGTTGTAGGAGAATTCGATCAAGGGTAGGTTCTTATCCCAGCTACCTCCCAATTCGATCGCACATGCACGTAGCATGTCTTCCAACGTTTGAATAGTACGCTCACTCTGACCGTCTGTCTGTGGATGGTAAGCCGTACTAAAGTTCAAACGTGTGCCCAAAGATTGTTGGAAGCTTTTCCAAAAGTGCGACGTGTACCTAGTATCTCGGTCAGAGATAATAGCTACAGGTATGCCATGTAAAGCTACAATCTTATCAACGTACAGTTGGGCTAGCATATCGGAGCTGTAGGTCTCCTTAATGGGTAGGAAATGTGCTGACTTAGTCAGTCGGTCGACTATCACCCAGATGGTGTCATTTCCTTTCCTCGTCTTGGGTAACTTGGTGATAAAATCCATAGTTACCATTTCCCACTTCCAAGTAGGAAGTTCAGGTTGTTGTAGTAAACCTGACGGTTTTTGATGTTCTGCTTTGACTTGCGCACACGTCAAGCATTTAGCTACATGGGTAGCTACAGACTTCTTCAAGCCTATCCACCAATAATTTGCTCTAAGATCATGGTACATTTTGTCAGCTCCAGGATGAACGGAGTATTTGGAACTATGGGCTTCCTGGAGGATAACATCACGAAGTCCTCCATAAACTGGAACCCATATACGTCCATTCAATCTAAGAATTCCATCCTTACTAAGAGATAACTGCTCCTCAGTTACTCCAAGCTTTTCATTGGGATAGTTAGCTTCCAACACAGCTTCCTTCTGTGCAGCTAACAATCTTTCTATCAAGTTGTTCTTTATTTCCATGCTCTTGGCATTGATTCGGATGGGTTTCACCCTTTCTTTCCGACTCAAGGCATCGGCGACTACATTCGCCTTGCCGGGATGGTATCTTATTTCACAATCGTAATCATTAAGAGTTTCCATCCAACGACGTTGCCTCATGTTCAAGTCCTTCTGGTTGAACAGATGTTGAAGGCTTTTGTGATCAGAATAGATCACACATTTGATTCCATATAAGTAGTGCCTCCACAGTTTTAGTGCGAATACAACGGCACCCAACTCCAAATCGTGGGTGGTGTAATTCTTTTCGTGCACTTTTAACTGGCGTGAAGCATAGGCAATGACTTTGCCTTTTTGCATAAGCACACATCCCATCCCGGTGTGTGATGCATCACAATAAACTACAAACTCCTCTATTCCATCAGGCAATGTCAGTACTGGAGCATTGCTCAGCTTCTGCTTCAGAATATCGAAGGATTCCTGCTGCTTAGGACCCCAGTCAAACTTAATCTTCTTACGTGTCAGCGAAGTCAGGGGTGCAGCAATCCTTGAGAAGTTTTCTATGAATCGCCTATAGTATCCTGCCAAACCTAGGAAGCTACGAATTTCTGTAGGCGTCTTTGGCTCATGCCAATTCATGACAGCTTCAACTTTAGCGGGATCTACTTGAATGCCCTGCTCACTAACGACATGTCCAAGAAATTGGACTGCTCGAAGCCAAAATTCACACTTTGAGAACTTGGCATAGAGCTTCTCTTTATGAAGTAGTTCCAAAATACAGTGAAGATGCTTCTCGTGGTCAGCTTGGTTCTTTGAGTAGATGAGGATATCATCGATGAAAACGATGACAAATTTATCCATGTAAGGCTTACAGACGCGATTCATGAGATCCATGAATGCGGCTGGTGCATTTGTGAGCCCAAAAGGCATCACTAGGAACTCGTAGTGGCCATAACGAGTCCTAAATGCTGTCTTGTGCACATCTTCATCTCTAACCTTCAATTGATGGTAGCCTGACCTCAAGTCAATCTTTGAGAAGAAACTTGCCCCTTGAAGTTGATCGAACAGATCGTCGATTCTGGGCAAAGGATACCTATTCTTGATAGTAACCTTGTTAAGCTCGCGGTAGTCGATGCACAGACGCATCGATCCATCCTTCTTCTTGACAAACAACACTGGTGCTCCCCAAGGAGACGAGCTAGGTTTTATGAAACCTTTGGCTAGAAGATCATCTAGCTGCGTCCTTAGTTCCTTCATCTCCGTTGGTGCCAACCTATAAGGCGCCCTTGCAACTGGTGCTGATCCAGGAATAATGTCAATCCTGAATTCCACTTGCCTATCTGGTGGCAAACCAGGTAGTTCTTCAGGAAATACTTCGGGGTATTCAGAAATGACTGGGATATCTCCAATCTTGGGTTTCGGTTCATCAATAATCACCTGTGCCATGTAGATGACACAGCCCTTCTTTAAACACTTTGAGTCTTTGAGTATTGACATCTTCTCGGGCAGCCCATACTGGGTATCTCCCTGGATAGTAAGTGATTCACCAGACGAAGTCTTGATTATCACTTGCTTCTTATTGCAAATAATCTGGGCCTGGTTATGTGATAACCAGTCCATACCCAAAACTATGTCGAAACCGGCTAGTTTTAAAGGAAGTAGAGACAAAGGAAAAGAGTGATTCCTAATGGATATGAAACATCCATCTAATAAGGTTGAAGCGGTTTCTATTGTGCCATCGGCTAGTTCCACCTCATACTTCACACTTAAAATTTTAACAGGTAGTTTTAACAATTCACAAAACTTACTATCTACAAACGACTTATCAGCGCCTGAATCAAATAACACTCTCGCGTAAACATCATTTACGAGAAAGGTACCTGTTATCACGTTGTCGTCCTTGACGGCTTCCTTTGCATCCATTCTGAAGACCCTTGCATTGGTCTTCCTAGCCTCTTCCGGCTTCTTGGCATATTTTGGGCAATTGCTCTTGATGTGCCCTTTTTCATTGCAACCATAGCAAGTTGCATCCTTTATTTTCTTGCAATCCACGGTTTTGTGTTCCCTGGATTTGCATAAACCACAAGCAAAAGGCTTCGATTGTGATTGAGAGTTGGATTCAAACCTGCACTTGCCAAAGTGCTGCCTCTTGCAGATTTTACATTTGGGTTTTTCACCCGACTGCTGGCCATCCTTTCTAAAACCTGACCCCTTCTTCTGGTCATTGTTTCCCTTCTGTTTCTTGTCTGTACGACGTGAGTTGTCATCCTCACGCTTCCTCTTTTCGGTGTCACTTTTCCTCTGTGACCTTTGCCTAACAGCATCCAAGGTAAGGGACAATGAAATGTCCGTTACTGACCGAAAAGTAGTTGGTCTCGAGGCCTTCACATTCGCCTTGATCTCCGGTTCCAACCCTCCAATGAAACGAGCTATACGTTTAGGCTCCGGAGTTACCAAGTAGGGAACTAACCTCGACAAAGTGTTGAAACTGGTTAGGTAGGCCTGACAGTCAAGGTTCTTCATGACCAGCGCCAGGAAGTCAGATTCAATTCTCTCAACCTCATGTTGAGGGCAGAAATTTTCTTTGATTTGTGCCATGAACTGCTCCCAGGTCATGTTGTATAACGGAACCTTTCCTGTAGCCTGGATCAATGATCTCCACCAGGCTAGGGCTTCTCCTTTGAACGACTGTGAGACAAACTTCACAATATCCCTTTCATGGCAACCACTAATATCCACCACAGTATCCATTTCATCCATCCACGTCATGCAATCCACAGCTCCTTTTTCCCCATTGAAGTCTCTGGGTTTGCACGACACAAAGTATTTATAGGTGCACCCTCTATTACGGGGTCCTTGATCCTGAATGACCCTCTGGGATGGAGCACTCCTTCGGTTTGACGAGTGGTGAGAATTACTGTTGTGGGCAGTGTGGGTCCTGGAAGGTGTTCTAGTGTGTGATGCAGAATGGGTCCTCGTATGGGTACCACTTGATCCATGGTTTTGTCTATCCATGGCTCTATTAACCGCATTGTTTATCATAGCTTGCAGCTCTGCACCTGCTACGTTCACATGGGCATTATCAGGCACTATTCCTGGGTGACTGTTGACCTCGTTTGAGTCTGCCATGTATTTTGAACTGTAACATATTGACAATAATTTATTGGTGAGTTTATTATAGAATTGTCTTTTATGGCAATTTTTTTTTTTATTAACCGCGGTAAACATAGACCATATATGGTTAATTTATTTCTCACATTTATTTAGGATTTCTAAAATAATTTATCCTAATTATAAAACAATAACAGTTTTATTAGCACATAAGGCCTAGTCACAGGGACAATTTAAATTATAAGCTATGAATTCAGAGAATCAAGGCTTTTTAAGGTTTGAACCAAGTTCATTACCTTTTTCAGACAGGGTCACAGACTATTACTGTCTTTTGTCTCATATGAAAATGAGAAGGGCCCGTAGGCATTATATTACCACGTATGGTTAAAATATGATCATCTTAATTGATGATGTAAACCTAGGATTCAGAGATCATTAAACTAGGTTAGGAATCTTTTAAAGAATTCCTTTATAATATGACGTATGTGATTTTAACGAATCACTTCTGTCAGGAGTGTTAACATGTTTTAAGATGTTAACAGGAAATTGAATCTTTTAGACAGGTCTTACCATTTTGGCCCGGTCTTATATTTGACACGTGGCTAGGTTTCACACTTCTAAGATCCTTAATTAATTAATTTCATAGGCAGATTAATTTAAAAGGAATGATTTTAATTTATTTCATTTTATACATTATATATGCACATATGGTAATTATGAAATTTATAAAACAAACATTCCATTAATCTATTATACTATTACACACAGCCCTAAACGGGTCTTTTACTAATAATAAACTTACCCACGCAGGGGTTTAAACCAGTACATGCCCACGCAGGGGTCTTACAGAAAGATGTGCCCACGCAGGGGCTAAAATAGAAACAAGTCCTCGTATGGGACTAAGTACAAAAGGTAGATGTCCACGCAGGGACTACATACACATACAAATAATAAATGTCCACGTAGGGACTTGATTTTTAAAGTAGACCTACACACATAAAGGATTTACTGATCCTTCTTGCTCTTTCCCTTGATTAAGTTCGTCAAGGTCTTGAACATACCCTGGTTACGCCTTCGGTCTTCCCGTGCCTCATGCCGCACCTCCCTAATACTTTGTAGGATCTCCTGATGCTGAGGTGGCGACATCTGAAGAGACGGCGGGGGTTGTTGGTAGTACGGGGGTTGTGTAGGCATCTGGTACCCCTGTGATGGGTAGCCTACTCCCCAAGGAGCTCCATACGGTCCTTCCGGGTTAAGGGCGTAGTAATTAGACGCTACCAAATACGGGTCGGCTTCAGCGTAACCGAGGTTAGTGTGAGTTGGTGGATCAAACGGGTTGTACATCGAAGGACCCGTGTATGCCGGTATCTGGTTATCAAGCCCTATAGGTGGCGGTTGCTGCACGGCGGGGTTTGATGGTCCACCCATTTGTGGATCTTCTGGAAGCGGCTGATAATTTCTGCCACTTGATTGTAGAGGAGAGCTGAAATGAAACTCCTCTGTTCGTGTGGACATCCGGGCTCCGGATCTCCTATGTCTTCGCGGCTGTGGAGGCGCCGGCTGAACTGGTGGCGTAACTGCCTCAAACTGGTGATTCCCAGAGGAATCTTGATGATGCTGCTGATGCTGCTCATGCGGCGAAGAATAGTGAGGTTGTGGCTGCTCATGTGGCGACGAATGGTGAGAGGGTATGTAATACCACTCGTGCCGAGTGAAGATAGCCTGGAAGTTATCTGGACCATTATAGGGTGGTCCTTGGTAAATGGAACTATCCGAGACCTCTATTGGGTGGTTGGGAGTTCCTGATGCGGGCATTTCGGGGTCGTCTTCCTCATCCATATCGTTTCCTCCTGAAAAATGGTCCTCCGGCCCCAATGGGTTAAAACCCACTGGTTCTGGTAGATAATCCGCCGGGTTGAACTGGCCTTGAAAGATTGGAGTGGGGTCTCCAAAAGGACGGTGCGACATAGATCGCTGTAACGGTATGTGTGAATGGTGAGGGTCTCTAGGCTCATTTTCCGAATGTGGCCCGTATGAGTCTTGAGCGGGAGTTGTAGAGCTGTTTGAAACCGACCGTCTTGCCGGTTGAAATAGACCTCTCTGGTTCCGTCGAGTACCGTCACTCTCGGCGGGAATAGGAGCTCGTGTATTGGATGGCCCAGCTTCATGGTCGTTGGGGGCGGTGGTCGGCCCCTTTCCTCCTCGTCCTCGCATACGTAAAAATCTTGGAGGCATTTTCTTGGTTATACCTGTCAACAAAACATAAGATAACAAATAACAAAATATAAAGTTTTAAAGAACAAAACAAAAACCGAATAGGGTGGAATTTGTCTTATGTTATAAGTCTAGACTCGAAAGTTTAAATATGTGCAATTGTGTAACTGAGATTAAACACAAAAGGCTAGTGTTTAATTCACTCAGAGTTGGCTCTGATACCAACCTGTCACACCCCGGATTTCCACGTGTCACCGGTGGGCCCGGTGGGGGAGTATCGTGACGTGGTTGGCAACATAACAGTCAAACAACACAATATTTAAATGCACAGCGGAAGCAATATATAGATTTAATTCAACCAAACGATATTGTAATATGAAGTATCACAAATAGTCGAATATAATCCACAGGTAGATCAAATAAAATAAACAGGAAACAAATGTTCAACAGATATGACATCCAAGCTGGCGAGACTTAATGTGGATGCTAGGAGACAAGCCAGCCTATTTCGAGTAGTACCTGCACTCAATCTTTTTAAGAAAATACGTCAGTTTACACTGGTAAATACAATCAACCGACTCATTTTGAAAAGAGTTTAAGAAAAGCATTTAAGGCACAAGGCACAAATATTTTATAACTTGGGATAATTATTTAATATATAAGCTTGTAAAGGATTTACATGTTTCTTATGCGTTCAGTAGCCCGGATCGAGCCGGGTTAAAGATCAATTAACACACCACTTTAATTATGAGACACTACAGGTGTACGCCTACACCTGAGTGCTAAGGTCGTGGCCATTTCGTAAAATGATGCCAGGGATATCCGGGACACGGTCATTAACCCCCCAAAGGCTTTAAGCAACAAAACAAATTAAACGGAGTCATCTCAATAATTTAACCATAATAAGATTAAATATTCGACGCCCGACCAAGCGGTATTTTATATACCTTACCCAAGCCCGTATAGGGAAATAAGTTAAAAGTATTTACCTGAGCAAGTATAGTTCAAAATCAGCGAGTGCGGTATCTTTTACTGGTTCTCCTAATCTGGAACGAAGGTTTATAACAACCTATTAGAATCCTAACGGGTCTTTAGTTAAGCTTACGCTTAGACCGGTTAGTTTTAAAGATACGGTTCGTACGCACGATTAAGCGAAGACCGGATAGAATGTGATTTAGACCCGACAAGTTTGAAGACTTGTTTAATATGGGTATATGATACACATTCTGGATTTTGAGAATAAACCGATAAGGTTTGACCCGTTTCGGTTAATTTATGTAAACTAGTTACATAAACCTAACCGAACGCGCATAATGCATAACGGGTAACCGAAAGGGTCGCGAACAGGTTTCCTAAGTTAATACGCTTTAAATATGTGGTGATATCATTATGATATCTTCCATAATGCCCATAACGAGTTTAATCTCTTAATAAGCCCCTTAGGGGTATTTTGGTCAATTTAAAGATTATAAAAGGATTAAATTAGGTTTCTATGAACCGGGTCTGATTACATCAGTAAAATAGCTTACATTAACAGGTTATGTCTAATGGTATTAAGTCTTACGTGGCAAAATTGTTTTAATACTAAACTACGCGTTTAATACGCGTATAAAGCCGTTTTAAGCGATGTACGGGTTAAGATACCAATCTGAGTTTTCTAATCAGAAAAACAAGTTCAAAATACTATATTTATTATTTTAAATCAGCGGCAATTGGATTGGTATCAATCGGATTCATAAAACTCGTTTTATGGCCTAAAAGGGCATATTCGGTGTTAACCGAATCAATGCGATAAGCCTAGCTTAAGACCAGCTTAAAAATAATTAAAAATCTTCAAAAATCCTAAAATATTATTTAACATCAGCGGGTAATGGTTTTGGTACCGAAAATCGGGTTTAGATAGGCTATGCGCTAATCGCGCCGTTTAATTAATAAAAAGCTTATTATATACGCTAATGCGCATATCTCCTAATCTAGACCTCCGCTTGACGTGAAAATTTACGTACATGCTAAATAATCAGTAACTAAGATTATTGCATTTCCACATTTTCAAAATACTCGTTATAAGGTCATAAGGGCGTTATGGTCCACTTTAAGCGATTAACGGAAACGTGTGCATGCAACGGATAATCAACGAAACAAGTATAGAGACTTATACTAACATGCAACCCAATCCTAATGAGACTTTAAGGTATGTCTAATACCAACTAAAACGGGTCAGAACCGAAGTCAATGCAAAAGTCAAGGTTTTGCGCCTTTCGGTTCCGAACCGGGTTTAAATAGAAATTTGTCGAGTCGGGCAAGCGCAAACAAGTTTTTATACTTATTACCAAGTTATATTAAGGTTAGAACAAGTTACACGCCTTACGGATTGCATTTCATGCATTAAATCATAAATGTCAATTCTGTTGACTTTTTCGGTCAACGTTTGACCCGACAAACGACCTAGTTAGGTCTGGAATTGGTACTTGCCCTTATAAGGGTTTAATACCCATATAATTACCTATCTAACGGTACTTTTAATTCGGGTTACGACTGAGCTATCGATAACTAAACCCGAAGTCAACCGTTTAATACGATATGTTGACTTTTAAGCTAAAAACTGAACTAGAATTAATTTAGAAGGGATTAGAGACTTACTAGATGATTAGAGGATGACTAGGAAGGCTCTTGATCAGTTTGCAAGCTCTCCAATAATCAGAATGCTTGGAAATGAATTGTGAATGAAAGTGGTGAATGAATGGGTCTTTATATACAAGTTCCATGCACCATAAGCAAGTGACAACCAAGTCTAAGGCCTTCCACAACTGATCAACACATGTTAGTAGCATGTAGGGGTGTCTAAGGGCCATGAATGTGCAAGGAAAACCGGCTATGGAGGTCACGATCGCACAAAACAGCCAACAGCAAGTTCTGCTGTCGCTGGGCGCACCCTCGCGTAGCGCGAGGGGCCGTCGCGCTACGCGACGCCCTAGTCTGACCAGAATTTTGTTGTTTGTTGTTGGATCGAAAGGGCAGCCGTTATAATTGACTTGTTGACTTAAATTATCATTAGGGGCCTCCCATAAATGTCTATATGCTTGAACATACCCTACCATTATCCCTTGTTTCAATTGATTGCATTTACAAGACCCGTAAATGACGGTTTATCGTTCATTTCAACATGGGATCACATCATGCATTTGAATTTTCCTTTAAAGGCAATAATTCCCTGAATTGAGGGTATAATAGATGTATCATTTAATATATCGGGTATTGGGATTTATAATTGAGGTGTTCAGAGGTAACAATTTAACATGACGCCACTTTAAATCCTACCGAAAACATCTTTATTATATCCGGGTTTCCAACGCGTTTTTGTCTTACATGACACGTGTCGTTTTAATATTAACCCGAAATTTGCGAGGTGTTACATGGGCCCACCGGTGACACGTGGAAATCGGGGTGTGACACTGAAGGAATGAAAGGATGAATAAAGGAATTAAAACAAGGAGCGGATGGAATTTGGAAATTCCATAAGAAAAGAATCTGGGTACCTAAGCAAGGAGAATTAAGAAATAAGATCTTAGAGGAAGCTCATAATTCTAGGTATACCATACACCCTGGAAACAATAAGATGTACCAAGATTTAAGAAATAATTTCTGGTGGATAGGCATGAAGAAGGATATAGCTCGATATGTTTCTAAGTGTCTTACTTGTTCACAAGTTAAGGCAGAACACCAGAAACCTTCAGGTCTACTACAACAACTAGAAATGCCTATATGGAAATGGGAACTCATAACAATGGATTTTGTTACTAAGTTACCCAAAACCAGAAAAGGTAATGATGCAATTTGAGTAATTGTGGATCGATTAACCAAATCTGCTCACTTTCTACCCATGAAAGAAACCTTTAGCATGGAAAGATTGGCAAAGTTGTATGTAGATGAAGTAGTATCCCTACATGGAGTTCCACTCTCCATTGTATCAGATAGGGATAGTCGTTTCACTTCTCATTTCTGGACTAGTTTCCAAGAAGCAATGGGAACTCGACCAAATCTGAGTACTGCATATCATCCACAAACAGACGGGCAAAGTGAAAGGACGATACAAACTCTAGAAGACATGCTCAGAGCATGTGTAATAGATTTTGGTGGAAACTGGGATGATCACTTACCATTAATTGAATTCTCCTATAACAATAGTTATCATTCAAGTATTGAAACTGCCCCATTCGAGGCACTGTATGGAAGAAAATGCAGAACTCCAGTTTGTTGGGCAGAAATAGGAGAAAGTCAATTGTCAGGTCCTGAAATAGTACAAGAGACAACTGACAAGATTACTCAAATCAAAGAACGACTAAAGACGGCTCGAGATCGTTAGAAGAGTTATGCAGACAATAGACGAAAGCCACTCGAGTTTCAAATTGGAGACAAAGTACTATTAAAAGTTTCACCTTGGAAAGGAGTAGTCCGATTCCGTAAGAAAGGAAAGCTAAGTCCAAGATACGTAGAACCATTTTCAGTGATCCAACATATAGGACCAGTTGCTTATCGTTTACAATTACCAGAAGAACTAGCTGGAGTACATGATGTATTTCATGTATCCAATCTCAAGAAATGTTTGTCTGATAAATCCCTGGTAGTACCTGTAACACCCCGAAAATGGGTTTGGTGATCAAACCACATTAGCACTAAAAGACGGGTAAAGTACCGTTAGTGGTAAATTCTACCCGGTAAATATTAGGATTTAAATAATTAATCCTAATATTAAATAAAAAGTGAATAAAAGCTTTTAAGGAAATAAAATGGATAAAAGGCCCGAGCTAAAGGGACCTAAAATAAACTTAGTCATAAATATTCCCAGACCCGCTAAGTTAACTAGGAATATTAAACCTAGTTAATAAGTAGGAATATTATCGAAAATAATTAGGTTGTGACCTAATTAATAACTAACCAAACACGAGGGACCAAAGCCGGGTAACTTGAAAATGGAATTAAAAACTTAAAAACAAAACACAACACACACACAAGAGTGTGTGTGCGTGTGTGGGGATCGACCAGGAAGAGCTTTAGGGAGCTCAAACCCTAACTTCAACAAAACTAACAAATTGAAGATCAAATCTAGCCCGAATCGGATGCATGAACACATATAAATGATCACCTAGTCGTGGGGATCACAAGGTATGTCGAATTTTAAGATTTGGTGATACTTTGAGATTATGATGAACAATCATAATCGAAATTCTGGAATGAATATTGAATCTATGAGTGCTATTGTGTTGAAATCCTTATTTAGAAACAAACCCTAGTTGAAAACTTGGAGAATTGGTGTTAAAACTAGGGATTTGATAATTAACCTATTATGTGCTAGGTGGGTTTTGATTATGTAGTGAAGATGATGGTTTACACATGTTTAAAATCATCATAGTTGCTAGTAGAAACAAGATACTTGAACAATTTACAAGTTTGAGTGTTGAACATACATGACTTGAGATGGGTTTTTATGATATGATGATGTTAGTGTCAAACTTGTGATTGGAATCATCATATTAGTTAGTAAGACAAAGTACTTGAACAATTTAGGTGTTTGGGTACATAAATCATATTTACCATGAAATGGGTTGTTATATGATATAAAAGAATCGATGTTAAGAGCGTGATATAGATGCTTGAAATCATGTTACCTAGTTGTAAAATGTGTAAAAACAATGTATGCACATTAGGTGTTTGTTAAAATGCCTAAATGAAAACTAAAGTGTTGAAATTAGAGTGAAAATGTGCAATGAATAAGTTGATAAGTCGATTGACCTTAAAAAGTCAAATCGACCAAGTGTATGATCGGATGGTAAATTCGATATAAGAAGAGTAGGATGGAATAGTCGTAAATGATTATGAATAACCTAACCATCTTACAATTACAATGATAGTTTGACGCTTGGCAAGCTAGGTGAAGGCTTGGGGAAGGAAGCGGGTCAAACGAAGCAAGAATGACGGAAAAGCATAATTCGGATGCAAGGTAAGTATAGCTTACACTAGTCTTAAATTGTGGAATATTTTCTTATCATATAAATTATGAATGAGATATCTAAACAATTGAAATATGATGTTCCGTCGTGTAGTCGAACGGAACAAGAAAATCAAAGATGAAAGAAACCATAATAATGGTTAAAAAGAAGTAAATCGATAATTTGGTCATATTATGTCGAAATCAATAAACGGTTTATAAGTAAAATGACCGTACGGTGTTAAACAGGACGAGTCATGTAGATGAGACGATAATAAATATCATCTCGCATAGATAAACGACCATTTCGGCCAAACGGGTCAAAAGGTGTAGACATCACCTTTTGACAATATCGACTAATGATTCTTTTGTCGAGTTATATGCTTACAGGAATAGATATCCAATGGATACCCGCATCGTTCTTAATTAGCAATTATAAAACAAGGTATTAAAACCGGGTAATAAGTTGATCCGAGCCAGGTACGTATTATAGATAAACTCATAAATTAGAACTTGAAGTTCTATGAGAGCTAGGCAAAGTAAAAAGGGCATTCGGTTACCTAAAAAGGTAAACCGAAGGATTTAAATTATAGACAGAGTGTTTTGAAAATAAGATTTGGTTAAAAACGAGATTTTGGGCGTACATGGCTTAAGCAAGCCCTTCGTTGTAAATGAAGGGTTAAAAATGACCAAAACGCCCTGGTAAGCAAAATTAAGCAAACAACTCTTAGAAGTCGCTTGAAAACGAGTTTTATAATCAAGTTAATACTTAGAATAAGTCTAATAGCGTAAGATGTAAATCCTTGGTCAAAAGACTCTATATGAGTCTTTGCCGTAAATTGATAATCCGAAGGGTAAAACTCGGGTTAGATAGATCGTCACATTAAAACCATCACAAATATAGATGTGATGGAAGGTCACTTGATAGCTAATGTGGAAATAAAATGCTAGAAAGAAATGGGTGTGAGTTATGCGTAAAAGTTGCTTAAATGTCCTTAACGGGTTAAAATAAGCACTTGAGTGAAAGCGGGTTTAAAATGCGTAGGAAACCCGTGGTTTGAGCCAAATATGATAGGCGATATAGAAATTAAAAGGTTCACGAGAATTTGGGATCAAACAAATAAGTTTGTTTGATAAATACATGAATGGGTCAAAATGGGTAAATTCTAGTTTAAGCCAAAAGCTTAAAACTCTATAAATTTGTTAATCCGGAAGTCGGATTTTAAATCTATTTGATGGAGAATCATATTACAAACACGTAGGAAGAAACGGTAGGTCAAACGGATAAGCGGATTGAAAGATACGAAAGTTTTCGTGTCAAATAACGGCAAAATGGAAAAGTTGGATGCAGGGGCCACCGTAACTTACGGTGCCACCGTAAGTTACGGTGGAGCTGATATTGTTACGGTGAA
Source organism: Helianthus tuberosus (assembly GCA_030545235.1). Lineage (NCBI taxonomy): Eukaryota > Viridiplantae > Streptophyta > Magnoliopsida > Asterales > Asteraceae > Helianthus > Helianthus tuberosus. The sequence goes on along the minus strand of JARYGA010001309.1, from coordinate 20,119 downwards.
ACACCCCTGAGTTACGGTGGGGGAATATCATTTCAAAGGCCACCGTAACTTACGGTGACACCGTAAGTTACGGTGGAGACCAGGTTGGAATTTGTTGTTTTGATATCAAGAGATTAACGTTGGGATTTTTCCTTTCATATTCGTTACCAGACTCGTTTAAACACGTTTTAATCCTAGTATTACTAAGGCATTTCATGTTTATGAAATGTAGGTACATTTTGGATGCCGAAAGACGATCAAGCTCAATGAAGAACCGAACACGATAAAGACACACGCTTCCTCACTTTGACACATTGTAAATTTTAAACAACGAATTCAACCACGTTATGTAGAATAACTTATGATTTGTAAAAGTTTTAATAATTTCCAAATGTTTATGTAATCTTAATTACATGATTGTTTTACGTAAAATTTACGTTAAACCTTGAATAATAAGAACGGGTGTTACAAGTTGGTATCAGAGCCTTGGTTTAAGAGATTCGAGTATGGTGGGGAGGAACCATGCTTGGACTTAAACCTTATGCTCTTGACAAAGAATAGTGTTCGGTTCGAAGCTTGATCGCAAATCCGGTAAGTACAAGTATGTTAATAGTTTAGCATGCTAAAGTGTTGTAAACAACACATAGGGCTATCGTGTGATACACGTTACCCCAATTAAAATGATTGGTATAGTTGACGAAAATACGCGCGTTGACGTATATAGTGGAAAAAGCCTTGTATTATAATACGGGCGATTATTGAAGTTGACGTTACTAACTTTGTGAATGTTTTAATTGAAGGACACTCGCGTTTGAAGACGACGAGGGTCAAACGAATTGTGGATATGATGATGGAACGGTCCGAAGCATGACGAGAGGAGCATGCTCACCGAGGACTAAATCGCGTAACGACCGCGAACAAGGTTAATGGCAAGGAACGCCCGTTGGGGCAAACATTACCAGGTGCACATTTTAAAAAAATCGCACAAATAGTAATATGCAACAAATAAGTAGAAATTGAAAGTTGCATATGTAGATTAAAAACTTGGAAAAACCCGAATAGAAAATGTATTCGGGATATTGTTTCCAAGAGAAACAAATAGAGGCGTTACTTACATAGGGCGTGATGTGAAAACTATAAAAAGGTCATGTGTGTCATGTTTTAATCGCTTACTCTGGCCAAGTAAGTAGTGGCATATGATACCATGAACTTCTTATGGCGGACACGTTTACATCCGATGTAGTAAGGACGGTGTGAATGGGGCTAACTTAAAAGTACCCAAATGAATCAGATAAGCAAAATGTTTGATAATAATGTAAACGCACAACCGAGTGACGGAAGCGTATTACATCAGGATAATGAGCCCGAATGAAGGGACAAAGAAGCATGTAAAATGATTTAGACAAGTATTGGGAGGGAGTGTACTTACACTCGAACCCAGAAAACACAAGCAAGTAAAATGATTTAGACAAGTATTGGGAGGGAGTGTACTTACACTCGAACCCAGAAAACGCAAGCATGAAAAGTGATTTAGACGAGTATTGGGAGGGAGTGTACTTACACTCGAACCCAGAAAACGAAACATGAAAAATGATTTAGACAAGCATTGGGAGGGAGTGTACTTACACTCGAACCCGGAAAATGCGAATATGTCCCTAAACGAGTCGTTTTTGTAAAACGTCAAACTTAAAGACAAAGTCGGAATATAAAAATGAAGCGAGGTCTTAATGCATACCGGGAGGGTTGCAATAATAACGACTTCGGTAAAACACCCGGTGGATGGGTAAGAATTAAACACATGCGTAAACCAAGAGACGTGAACGCGGGTTGAAAAATCAAAGTAACTTGGATTACGAGTTATGACTATAAAATCTCGTATATAGAATTTGTGAGTAAATATGTTCAACTATTCGAAGTCGAATGGGTTGAATAAAGAATAAAGTTGATTGTTTATAAGTGATAGATTTCACATTAATAGGTCAAACATGTTGAATACAATATAACGCCGAATGGCACAAATGAGCGCTAGCCAGATAAAGGTAGCGTTAAATGCAAGAGAATAATGAGCCCGGTAATGGGATATAACCAAATAAGAATAAATTATGGACTGTCAATATCCTGGTATGGATAATTGACAAAAGTTAAAGAGAAGATCCTAAAACTAAAACTTCGGTTTTAGTAAGAAATAATGTTTTTACAAACATAAATTCTGATAGGAATTTAAATATTAAGCATGAAAGATACAAGTCTTGACACTGATAGGCGCAAGACGATATATTCGAAAAGTGATATTTTCGAAAATGAAATTTTGATATAAATTAAACATGATGTAACACAATCACGGTCAGGAAAGTTATGTGAAATAAAATCACATAGTAGCCCGAGAGATGGGTATAAAGTAACTGGACTAATAAGACTAGTCAGTGAGGCCGGTTAAGGTCAATATTTAAATTAAGAAAGTGTTCAACACGCTATCTATATTAAGATTAGCGTGAAATAATCATAGTTGATGAGCGTGTATGACCAAGTGGCCAAATGGCTACTCAGTCAAGCCAAATAATAAGGTAAGTGAGTACAAAACGGTAGTGATGGTCCATGAGGTCATAATAACAAAAAGTATTGATCGCCTAAACTGAGCGATCACAAGACAACACAAGCAAAGTGTTGGGAAGTTAGTTAGAGTAAAAGCACGATAAAAGGATAAGCCGAAAGGTATGTGGTAATATGCCTTGTAGAATTGCGTTAATAGCACATCTAGATAGTGCTAAATACATAAGATAAAATCAGGAAATTCATTTTTGTGGCGAGTTCTGTATGAATGAACCAAATGAATAAGTACGTAAAGGAAAGGGTCTGTTTGTAAAAGTGAAAGATCTCACTAGAAACATCCAAATGGGTGAAAATAATAGATTCACAAAGAATCCGAAAGTTTAAGGCGATGGATTTCACTAAGTTAACCAAACAAGTCGAAATAACAAGAAGGCGTTATCCTGAATTGCGTTAATTCGCATAAAAGACACATAAGATGTGTAATTAAAAGATGTTACCATATTTGTCTGATGACACTAACAAATGGTCAAAGTGTGAGTAATGCTTAGAAGGTTACTCAGTTTATGTACATTGGGTTGAAACTCAATGAATTATGTAAGAAAAGGTTTCGAGGACGAAACCTCTTTAAGGGGGGTAGACTTGTAACACCCCGAAAATGGGTTTGGTGATCAAACCACATTAGCACTAAAAGACGGGTAAAGTACCGTTAGTGGTAAATTCTACCCGGTAAATATTAGGATTTAAATAATTAACCCTAATATTAAATAAAAAGTGAATAAAAGCTTTTAAGGAAATAAAATGGATAAAAGGCCCGGGCTAAAGGGACCTAAAATAAACTTAGTCATAAATATTCCCAGACCCGCTAAGTTAACTAGGAATATTAAACCTAGTTAATAAGTAGGAATATTATCGAAAATAATTAGGTTGTGACCTAATTAATAACTAACCAAACACGAGGGACCAAAGCCGGGTAACTTGAAAATGGAATTAAAAACTTAAAAACAAAACACAACACACACACAAGAGTGTGTGTGCGTGTGTGGGGATCGACCAGGAAGAGCTTTAGGGAGCTCAAACCCTAACTTCAACAAAACTAACAAATTGAAGATCAAATCTAGCCCGAATCGGATGCATGAACACATATAAATGATCACCTAGTCGTGGGGATCACAAGGTATGTCGAATTTTAATATTTGGTGATACTTTGAGATTATGATGAACAATCATAATCGAAATTCTGGAATGAATATTGAATCTATGAGTGCTATTGTGTTGAAATCCTTGTTTAGAAACAAACCCTAGTTGAAAACTTGGAGAATTGGTGTTAAAACTAGGGATTTGATAATTAACCTATTATGTGCTAGGTGGGTTTTGATTATGTAGTGAAGATGATGGTTTACACATGTTTAAAATCATCATAGTTGCTAGTAGAAACAAGATACTTGAACAATTTACAAGTTTGAGTGTTGAACATACATGACTTGAGATGGGTTTTTATGATATGATGATGTTAGTGTCAAACTTGTGATTGGAATCATCATATTAGTTAGTAAGACAAAGTACTTGAACAATTTAGGTGTTTGGGTACATAAATCATATTTACCATGAAATGGGTTGTTATATGATATAAAAGAATCGATGTTAAGAGCGTGATATAGATGCTTGAAATCATGTTACCTAGTTGTAAAATGTGTAAAAACAATGTATGCACATTAGGTGTTTGTTAAAATGCCTAAATGAAAACTAAAGTGTTGAAATTAGAGTGAAAATGTGCAATGAATAAGTTGATAAGTCGATTGACCTTAAAAAGTCAAATCGACCAAGTGTATGATCGGATGGTAAATTCGATATAAGAAGAGTAGGATGGAATAGTCGTAAATGATTATGACTAACCTAACCATCTTACAATTACAATGATAGTTTGACGCTTGGCAAGCTAGGTGAAGGCTTGGGGAAGGAAGCGGGTCAAACGAAGCAAGAATGACGGAAAAGCATAATTCGGATGCAAGGTAAGTATAGCTTACACTAGTCTTAAATTGTGGAATATTTTCTTATCATATAAATTATGAATGAGATATCTAAACAATTGAAATATGATGTTCCGTCGTGTAGTCGAACGGAACAAGAAAATCAAAGATGAAAGAAACCATAATAATGGTTAAAAAGAAGTAAATCGATAATTTGGTCATATTATGTCGAAATCAATAAACGGTTTATAAGTAAAATGACCGTACGGTGTTAAACAGAACAAGTCATGTAGATGAGACGATAATAAATATCATCTCGCATAGATAAACGACCATTTCGGCCAAACGGGTCAAAAGGTGTAGACATCACCTTTTGACAATATCGACTAATGATTCTTTTGTCGAGTTATATGCTTACAGGAATAGATATCCAATGGATACCCGCATCGTTCTTAATTAGCAATTATAAAACAAGGTATTAAAACCGGGTAATAAGTTGATCCGAGCCAGGTACGTATTATAGATAAACTCATAAATTAGAACTTGAAGTTCTATGAGAGCTAGGCAAAGTAAAAAGGGCATTCGGTTACCTAAAAAGGTAAACCGAAGGATTTAAATTATAGACAGAGTGTTTTGAAAATAAGATTTGGTTAAAAACGAGATTTTGGGCGTACATGGCTTAAGCAAGCCCTTCGTTGTAAATGAAGGGTTAAAAATGACCAAAACGCCCTGGTAAGCAAAATTAAGCAAACAACTCTTAGAAGTCGCTTGAAAACGAGTTTTATAATCAAGTTAATACTTAGAATAAGTCTAATAGCGTAAGATGTAAATCCTTGGTCAAAAGACTCTATATGAGTCTTTGCCGTAAATTGATAATCCGAAGGGTAAAACTCGGGTTAGATAGATCGTCACATTAAAACCATCACAAATATAGATGTGATGGAAGGTCACTTGATAGCTAATGTGGAAATAAAATGCTAGAAAGAAATGGGTTTGAGTTATGCGTAAAAGTTGCTTAAATGTCCTTAACGGGTCAAAATAAGCACTTGAGTGAAAGCGGGTTTAAAATGCGTAGGAAACCCGTGGTTTGAGCCAAATATGATAGGCGATATAGAAATTAAAAGGTTCACGAGAATTTGGGATCAAACAAATAAGTTTGTTTGATAAATACATGAATGGGTCAAAATGGGTAAATTCTAGTTTAAGCCAAAAGCTTAAAACTCTATAAATTTGTTAATCCGGAAGTCGGATTTTAAATCTATTTGATGGAGAATCATATTACAAACACGTAGGAAGAAACGGTAGGTCAAACGGATAAGCGGATTGAAAGATACGAAAGTTTTCGTGTCAAATAACGGCAAAATGGAAAAGTTGGATGCAGGGGCCACCGTAACTTACGGTGCCACCGTAAGTTACGGTGGAGCTGATATTGTTACGGTGAAACACCCCTGAGTTACGGTGGGGGAATATCATTTCAGAGGCCACCGTAACTTACGATGACACCGTAAGTTACGGTGGAGACCAGGTTGGAATTTGTTGTTTTGATATCAAGAGATTAACGTTGGGATTTCTCCTTTCATATTCGTTACCAGACTCGTTTAAACACGTTTTAATCCTAGTATGACTAAAGCATTTCATGTTTATGAAATGTAGGTACATTTTGGATGCCGAAAGACGATCGAGCTCAATGAAGAACCGAACACGATAAAGACACACGCTTCCGCACTTTGACACATTGTAAATTTTAAACAACGAATTCAACCACGTTATGTAGAATAACTTATGATTTGTAAAAGTGTTAATAAACCCGTATTTCCAAATGTTTATGTAATCTTAATTACATGATTGTTTTACGTAAAATTTACGTTAAACCTTGAATAATAAGAACGGGTGTTACAGTACCTCTTCAAGATGTAAAGGTAAATGAAAAGTTGAAATTCGTAGAGAAACCTCTTCAGATAGAAGACAGAAAGGTGAAATTTCTTAAGCATAAACGATTAGTAATTGTCAAGGTCAAGTGGGATTCAAAGAGAGGAGCTGAATACACTTGGGAGCTGGAATCAGAAATGAAGAAAAAGTATCCCTACTTATTCCAGTAAATCTCGAGGACGAGATTTTTATTAAGGTGGGGAGAATATAACAACTCTTATTTAAAAGTCCTATTTATTACTTTAATTGACCAATAGGAAACCCTAATTAAGACACTCAAGTGATTCTGCATAAACCCTAAAATTTTCAGAACAATCGGAATCAGGATCAGGGCCCCTAAAACTCAGGGGGGGGTAAACCCTAATCGGTAATATCCACACAGTTTGTTGTCGAAATTGAAAATAAACGCGAGACCAACTCAGCTGAGCTACTAGGACACGGAGCAACCCTATAGTAGAATAGGGTCTCTCGCGCCACGCGACGCGCACAATGAGACCTTTCGTGTGGCGCGAGAGGGACAATTTTTCATGTATAAATAGTAGAGTCTGGGACTAGATATTTCTCATTCGTTCGACGTTAAAACTCAAAACATACGCTGAGATATCATAGAATTACTATAAAAACACACACAGATCATGAAGTGCTGCCGCAATACAGGGTAATAACTCGATCGTTGCTATGATTCATTGTCCGATCGATTAAACTATCCAATGGATGTTTAAGTGCTCCCCACATTAGGGTTATTGCTTTGTCATTCGTTGTTAATTCAATGGATGTTTAAGTATCGCACTTTGTCATTCGATGTGAGGGTTTGATCTCGTGAGTTATCGTAAATGCTGTATTAAGTTACTAACCGAGTTATGTGCATATTATTAAATTTAGGTTAAAAGGCTAATCAGTAGGCTAGGCTCTCCTCAATTAAATCTGCAATGTGAGTCATTCTCTTTTTATCAAATTACTTTCAAAATCATGTTTATTCTCAAGGTTATAATTACAGGGATTAAGTTTATGTAATCACCAAATTACAGCCAGTATGTGGGGTTTTGTATACATTACTTATTTCCCGTCACCATTGGACAACGAGTTAGCCAATGGGTGATCTGACCATAGTCACAGAAACGAGTCGAGTGACAAATACTGTGGGTAGTTGGTTGATATCTGGAAACATTGTAATCTCCCTTAATACTGTAAATTATAACAAACGGGTCGTTTTATTAAAAAGAATGATTCACCAGTATTTCCCGCTGACAAAACCTTTTTCAAACATGTTTTAGGTGATCTGTTGTGATCCAAGAAAAGTGTCGCGTAGCACTACAAGCTTAAGGAAGTGGCTCCATCTAAAAATAAAGAAACATGTTTTGTAAAATAAAGATTTCTCAGAGAAATCGTATAATTGTAAATTATCGGGTTTTATCCCGAAGTGTGAAATAAAATAATCGGGAAATATTTCAGTTTTAAAAAGATCCCGATGAAAACTTCCGCTGTTAAATAAATACCACGGGATTTTCTGTCCCGCGGCTCCTGAAACGGGTAAAACCGGGTCGGGGGCCGTGACAGAAAAATGTGGTATCAGAGCCACTGGTTTAAGCCAATTAAGTATTTAGAAAATACTTAATTTTTCTACTTGTCATTTTTTTTATTATGTGTTTTCTTATTTGAATATTTGTGTACAGTATGGGTAAGCAAAAGCTGTCAAACATCTATCTTAAATTAGATAGGTCATCCAATGAGAAGGGAAGTTCATCCCAAACCAAATCCTCAAATCACTCTGTAATTCCTGAAGAAGGAATATTTGTGCGAAAGGCACAATATGAGGAACCACTTTCTCCTGATAAAAGAAGTTTAATTATTAGGAAAAGTCAGGAGAAAATAAAGAAATTCCGAGAAAAGAAGGTTAAACAGGAAACCCAGGAATTAACCAGTAAATCACCTTGGGAAGACAAGTTAGATGAAAAATGGGTAGATCTCTATATGCTAGCCACTGTAGCAGTAAATGCTAATCTTTAAATATTTTAACTCAAGTTTTAGCAACCTTATTACCTACAACCCAGAAACCTTATCTAGTAAATAAATAAATCTACAGTAAACTCTAGTATGTTTAAAAATTTCAGTTGTTTTGTAGTTATCCAGTATGAATAATATTTAAAGGTTATCTATGAAATTTTGTTATAAAATTTTAATTAGTAATTATGTGTATTTTGTTAAACAGCATGAGTGACTTGTCTGACGCCCTTCAGAACTTAAATATCTATCCGGTAAAAATAGAGGTTTCCAGAGATTTCAATAGGTATATACCAGATATAGAAGAACCTATTGAATTCAATGCTCCACCTCTGGAGAAACCTAAGCCCCAGAAAAGAAAGAGATTTGTATGGGGAAGGCGAGTACGTAGGAAAAAGCCAGCCAAGAGAATTCCTAAAATAGAAAATCCTTTAGACAAAGGAAAGGGGATTGAAGTCAGTGAAGGTTCTAGGCCACTGGAAATAGAATTGGGAGAAGATTCTAGGCCACCAGGAATAGAGTATGGAGAAGGTTCTAGGCAAACCCAGAGGGAAGTTGGGGAAAGCTCTAGACAGGTTGAGGAGTTACCTTTTCAGGAGGAATTAAATCGGGCATTGGCGAGCTGTGATGTCGTCAGGCTAATTAATAATAATCTATACCCTTCTCTTGAAACACAACTACCAATGAACTTGGACCCCGCAATCCCAGAACCTATAATCCACACCCAGCCTCTAGGAATGGATGAATGGTGGACAAATGATTGGCAGTTCCAAAACCTGCTCAACAGTCCTTATTCCTTTCTTCCTCACTTCGATCCAGAACCTCTACCAAATCCACCGATGAGTAATGAGAATATGGCTGAACTCCGCCATTTTGGCGAAGAACTAATGGATGCTGGGAATAGAATCCGAGAAATAGGAGGACAAATTTCATGGAAATATGATGAAAGGGAACATCGTTATTAAAGATGCAAGTTGACGAGGGAGAAGTAGGTGGTGAATCTGTGTTTGTATAATAATAATAATATTAATAAAAATCAGTATGTGTAAAATAAACAATAAAACGGTTGTAAGATAAAAATGTATGTGGAAGCATAATATAATCTATAAAATAAAAGAAAAAATTACAATTTTGGTTGTATATTTGTTTACGTAATTATGTGCGCTTAATTGTTATATTGGATTGTTTCTTATTTTATACTAATAAATTATATATATGAATTATCAGATGGAAAACGCTAATAATGAACCAGTAAATGAGGTTAATCAATCTGAACAACACCCTGGGGATCAATATATGACTAGGCAAGATATAGAAAATATCGTTGCTCAAGGGATAGCCAATGCTATTCCGTCAATAGTCGCTGCTGTTCAGAAACCTGCTGAACCTCAACAAATCGTTCCTAGCAAACGTATTTCTGAAGATAACTTCAGTAATAGCGTAAACGGAGGCAATAATCATGTTAATCATGATGATGAACCACGGCAGGCTCCGCTCCCTAAGAAAATGAAAGCTGCAATGCCTGGTTGCACTTATAAAGAATTTCTTGCTTGTAAACCCGCAGAATTTGCAGGCAATGAAGGAGCGACTGCGGCACTGCGTTGGTTAGAGAAAACCGAGGCAGTTATTACAATAAGTAAATGTGCTCAGGATGATCAGGTCATGCACGCGTCAAACCTTTTTAAAGAAGGGGTGCTAGAATGGTGGAACACGGTGTTACAAGAAAAAGGAAGGATGATGGCGTATGCTATGAATTGGGAAGAATTCAAAAGTCTTGTAGAAATAAAATTCTGTCCCGAATATGAAAAAGATCAAATGGCGAATAAGTTCTTAAACCATCGAATGATAGGTGTAGATTGTCGCGGTTATACTTCGACATTCTTTGAATATGCTAGAGTGGTACCAACACTAGTTGTAAATTATCGGGTTTTATCCCGAAGTGTGAAATAAAATAATCGGGAAATATTTCTGTTTTAAAAAGATCCTGATGAAAACTTCCGCTGTTAAATAAATACCACGGGATTTTCTGTCCCGCGGCTCCTGAAACAGGTAAAACCGGGTCGGGGGCCGTGACAGCTGACCACGCCCCCGTGTCCGCTGAGCACGACCCCGTGTGCAGAAGCATATCTGTACTATGAAGATTTGCATGGATTCTGCGAATCTTATAGTTGACCACGGCCCCGTGCCCGCTGAGCACGGCCCCGTGGTGGGCAATAGAAGCTTCTACCACTTTGTCTTTTCTGCTGACACTTGGGCACGCCCCCGTGCTGGCTAAGCACGGGGCTTGTTCAGTCTTCTGCCTTCTTGTTTTGCTTGGGAAGATGTTGTCGTGGGGTCGGGCATGTCACGTTTGTTCCCTTTCTTTTATTTATGTTAGATTTTGCTGTCTTTTTACTTCTTTTGTTAATTTGAGCTCATTTAATCCTGAAAATACAAAAGGAAGACAAAAGCACACTTTTTCCAACATTAGTACTAAAAAAGGGTTAGTTTTATGCCACAATTGATGTAATTTATATGTTGCATTTTGCACACATCAGTTAAAAGCATCATTTAAGGCTTTTCGGGTGATCGTAAAACTAACCGGGGACTTAACAAAGTTTGGTTATGACTTGGAGCCCTTAAAAGTCAAATTAGAGGGTTAAAAGTGCAAAATAACAAGTTAAAATCAAGATTTGAAGGACCAGGGACCTAAATTGCAATTCTGTCAAACTTAGTAACCTGATGGGGGAGCCATACCGGCCACGTAGACCTTATGTAGGTCTTACGCGGGCCGCCTAAAACCTGTCAGCATCGAAAATGCATGGCAGGTGCCTGTTCAGCAGGTTAAACCGACTTTAAAGTCTGGTTTTCGATTCTAGGGGCTTGTTTGATGGTTTATATTGGCCTAGGGACACATGTGATGATCAGGAATCATCTCATAGACTTGTTTGGCATCATCTTGATCAATTAAAATCCTTATATAAAGAGTCCTAGTTGAAAGATTGTTGCATACACTTGAAAAATCATTCTAACTCAATTGTTGGAGTCTCCTGGAGCTCAAGACCATTCCCTAAGGATCATTAGTCGTACTTAGGACCCTTGTAAGCTTCCTTAACCTCCTAAGCTCCGTTTTTATTAGTTTAATGGCCCAAAGTCAAACAGTCATAATTAAGGTTTGACTTAGTGATTAATCACTAATGGTCCAGTCAATTCTCGAATTGAGAGTAGCTTTGAGTTGGTAATTATGTGGGTAATAAACCCTTAAAAGGGCACTCTCTGATTCCCACTCTAACTAGGTCAATTGTCGGGTCAAACTTAATTATAAAAAGTCAACAGAAAGCTAATTTTCAAATAAACGCATAATTAACAATATAGAAGCCATGAAACCTGTTTTAACACTTGTATAACTTGGTAATTAATATAAGAACATGTCGAAGCATGTTCAACCCGAGAATTTTCAGTTTTAGCTCGGTTCGGAACCGGAAGTCGCAAAAGTAGACTTTTGCTTTGACTTTCAGTTCTGACCCAATGTAGCATATTTTAGAAATGCCTTAGAGCTTTATTAGGACCAGGTTACATGTTAGTATAACCCTCGGTGATTATACAACTTGGTTCATTAGTTATCCGATTCATTTGCATGTTTCCGTTATATGCTTAAATGTTGACCATTATGCCCTTTTGACCATAAAACGATATTTTTGAAAACATGAAAGAATAGAAACCTTTATTACTGATTTATAAACTTGCCCTTAAAATTTGACATCAGTTTGAGGTCTAGATTAGGAGTTATGCTCAATAGCGTAATAAGAAAGTTTTTTATTAATTAAACGGCATAATTAGCATATAGCCTATATAAACCCAAATTTTGATACCAAACTTTTTACCCACTGATATAAAATAATATTTTGAAATTTTTGAAGATTTTTATTTATTTTTAGGCTGAGTATAACATAGGGTTCTAGCTTTGATTCTGTAATTGTCGGTTTTGCCCTTTTGGCCTATAAAATGAGTTTTACGTAACATTTTGATACCAAACCTTTTGCTACTGATTTTATATGATAAATAAAATATTTTAAGCCTTCTGGAATAATAAAAATATCAGCTTTTCTTATAAAACCCGGAAATCGCTTAAAACCGCCTTTTTACGTGTTTTAAACGCATAGTATGAGTTAAAACTATTTTAAACATATAAGACTCAATACCTACTGATGTTTTTAGTAAATTTTTATACTTTAACAGTAAGCAAAAGTTTTAAACTCAGATTTTCAGATTTGACCTTCAAAGCTTATGTGAAATTACCAAAATGCCCCTTCGGTGCATAGTTTGGTTATAAATAATAAATTTCACATATATGCAATACCCTACTGATATAACTTATTAAATTAAGTATTTTTACTAATTATATCAGACCTGAAACTCAGATTATTATTTAAACTCTTTTATAACCTTTAAAATGACCAAAATATCCCTTCGGGGCATAATTTGAGTTTAAATCCATTTTGGGCATAATGGAAGGTATCATACTACATGTTTAAGACATATTAACTTAGGAAACCTGTATATGACTCTTATGGTTAACCGTTACGCATTTTTCACGTTCGGCTCGGTTTATGTAACTAGTTTACATAGATTGACCAAAACGGGTCAAACCTTATCACTTTGTCTCAAAATCCAGAATGTGTTTAGTTTACCCATATTATACAAGTATACAAACTTATCGGGTCAAAAGCACGTTCTAATCTGGTCTTCGTTTAATCGTGCGTTATGAACCGTATAGCTTCCTTTAAAACTAACCGGTCTAAGTTTAGGCTTAATTAAGACCCGTTAGGAATCTAATAGGTTATTAAAAACCTTCGTTCCAGATTTAGGAGCCCAGTAAATGCTATCTGCAATTGCTGATTGAATACGGTTGAGATAAATTGAATAATTTGCTCAGGTAAATACTTTTAACTTATTTTCCCTATACGGGCTTGGGATACGGTATTATAATAATACCGCTTGGTCGGGTATGTAGTTGTTTAAATCGTATTGTGATTAATATATTTACATAACCTGTTTTAATCTGTTTTATTTGGTATATGGCCCTTGGGGGGTTAATGACCATGTCCCGGATATCCTTGGCATCATTCATTGAAATGGCCACGACTTAAGCACGGGGTGTAGGCATACACCTGACAGCTGCATATGTAAAAACTGGTAACCCACTTTAAGGAATCAACCTTGTGGGCATTATACCTGTGGCGTGTCAGTTAATCTTGTCCGGCTCTTCTAACCGGTCCTGGCGGACGACAAATAAGTAAAACTGTATACAAGATTATTTTTAATAATTGTCCCAAGTTATAAAAGATATTTTTATTGCCTTGTGCATTCAAATCAATTTTCTTAAACTATTTTCAAAATGAGTCGGTTAATTGTATTTACCAATGTAAACTGACGTATTTTCCCAAAAAGGCTAAGTGCAGGTACTAAACGGAATAGGCTGGCTACTCCTAGCATCACTAAAGAGTCTTGCAAGCTTAGGTGTTATAATCTATTGAACGATGATCCTATTTATCTTTGATCCGCCTGTGGATCCTTTACAGTCTGTTTGTAATACTTTGATATTACTTTTTATTCGGTTTGTAATGTGATTCATCTTTTGCTTCCGCTGTGCATTAAATTGTGTTGTTTGACTATGATGATATCAACTACGTCATGATACTCCCCACCGGGCCCACCGGTAATACGTGAAAATATCGGGGTGTGACATCAAGAAATTACAAATAGATCTCCTTCCTAGAAACCACAACGTCAATAATTACAAATACATCTTTTTCCTAAAAACATAAACTATTATAACACATTGTGAATTAACCTGTAACTGCTACATGAAGGATTGTAATTGGTAACACACATTATCAAGAAATTGTTTTGTACAAGATTCGTTACATACAAAAATGAAAGTTACAACACATTGTGATGAACCTGTAACTGGTAGAACACAATCAACCATTGCAATGTACATTTTTTTATATGTAAGTTCAACTGAAAAAAAACAAGAAAAAACGAATGAAATATGCATCAGGAATCGATCTTCTTAATTTAAAGTAACCGCCGAATTTTGAATTGATTTGAGATATCTTGTTTCCTTAAAAATATCCTTTTTTTAGATTAAAATGCACGGATAGTCCCTGTGGTTTGTCAAAGTAACACCTTTAGTCCCCAACTTTTAAAAATTACACTCGTGTTCCTTGTGGTTTGCTCGGTTGTTACTCGGATTGTCCCTATAGTGGATGACCGTTAGTTTGTGGTATTAACTGGATATGAATTGACAAAATTACCCTTACTAATTAGAAAAAATCAATTAAAAATTTAAGAAAATATAATTAATATTTAATTATTATACTGAAATATAAAAACCTAAACACCCTGTTCATCTTCTTCTATGGTTTGCTGTTAGTCTTGCATCACCGCCACCATTGCCATTTAACGTTGCCGCCAATCGCCGTCAACATTCCACCCTCCACAATCACCGTCACCATCATCCTCCACCAGTGCCCCAACCAACGTCAACATTCCACCATTTACCATCACTGCCGTATCACCGCCGCCATCACCATTTGGCACCACCTCTTCACTACCAATTGTACAGATCTGTGACCATCTTTGACCACCGGCCGTTTGATTGTGACCATCTTCGAAAACCGGCAGTTTGATTGGCATAGATATATTATATGTTCATTTTGATAGATTACCGTATCTAATGTATTCAGTTCAGATTTCTGACCTCCGGTGTTCCGTTAGGTTCTTTCTCATCATTCTCATCTTAATTGCTTTCAGATTAGTTTTAAATCTGTATTTATCGATGCTCTATGTGGAAGTTATAAATGGGTTGACGTTGTGTTGATTGGACACAGTAATTAAATATTGATAGTATGTTAGGAAAATTGAAATTTAGAAGGTGTGATTAGGGGGATTTTAACGGAGGTGGAGGTTGAAGATGAAGTAGTAGGTGGTGGTGGTGGTGGTGATGATGATGGTGGAAGATAGGTTGGTTTGGGTGGACCCTTCAAATAAATAAAAGTTTGCTAGTCTTTTATAGGTTTTAAAAGATTAATTTGTTTTTTTTTATTTTGTAGTTAGGGGTAATTTCGTAATTATACATTGACTTAACAGAGAAAATTAACTGTCATCCACTCTAGGGACTATCCGAGTAACAGCCGCGTAAACCACAGGGAGCACTAGTGTAATTTTTAAAAGTTAGGGACTAAAGGTGTTACTTTGACAAACCACAGGGACTATCCGTGCATTTTACTCCCTTTTTTTAAGATAAATCTTCCATAAATAATTTAACTAGTCAATTATCTTTATGCCATTTAGTAAAAATACATATATGTCACATGTCACAAGGAGAACACCGCCTACACTTTGTAGGAAAATAGGCTTTGTGTGTGCGCGCGCATCAAGTATGATTTCTACCACTCACTTAGAGGTTGTTTGGCAACGTTGTACTAAGCTATTAAGAAGTCTGACCAACTAAGAGGTAATAGTTGGCATGTTTCTAATTAATCCATTAACACACCGTATTTGTAGCCTTTTTATTCATGATGTATCATGTATGTTTGTGCAATTTATCTTTTGGTGTACTCTTATAGTGCACCTATTGTTAGGCTTGCGTCATGTTTGATAGGCTGGTGTTTCAACATCTATTGTGCATTCTATTTTTTATATATACATTTTGTATAGTTTGATGTATTGTTTATGAGTACCAAAAACATATTATCAAAATAATGATATAAGATTTATTTTTAATAAAACGACTAAGAACATTTTAAGCATTCAAACACTTTTGACACATTTGGTCATTTCACATTTTTGCTTCTTTAAAAATGAAACATGTTACTCAGTTGAGTCTTTTAAATAAAATACGACTCTGATTGATCGTTTCCACTATTATACGTAAAAAAATAATTTCAGTCATATAATGTATTTAGAGATTTATAAATTATATATGTATATTCAACCCGTGTAATACACATGTCTATAACTTAGTATAATATACATAATAATTCATGTGGGTCCCCTCATTTCTTTATTCTAACTTTTAATTGATGGTGTAGTAATTTCAAATAGACTTAAGTGGAAAATTTAACGACCATCCAGTGTAGGGACTAGACGAGTAACAACTTGTTAAAGCACATGGAATATACATGTAATTTGTAGAAGTTGAGGATTAAAGATGTTACTTAGACAGACCACATGAACTATTTGGTCATTTTACTCAAAAGTAAAATCATGTCTTATACTCAATCATATATCGTCGGGTATACTTGCTGGTATTGGATATACCCATTAGTTTGCTAAAAATTACCAACTGAAATTTGGGAATACGTTGCTTAATTTATTATTATTTTATTAACTAAAGATATTATAAATAACTATGTCGTTGAGCAGAGGGGGAATAGCTAACACATCGTCATCGATAATGTCGTCTAGTAGTGCGAACGGCTGAAAGTTATCCAAATCGCCGTCGGATGCAGACTCGTTGTCTGATGTAATAACCTGAACCTCCGGCACAACCTCGTCATCAGATACTAACTCCATTGGGTCTACGTCGTCGTACACATTGCTACCCTCAGATGAAGACATTGTAACCTGGTAAAAAAGTTGTTCGACATATGTATTAATGATTAATTGTTACTTTACATTTATACACGAAATGTATGATTCACATAATGTTCATTTTAAGTTATCCTAATTGAGTCGTGTTGTTTAACTTAAGGTTTCATGTCTACCATTTTAGAGGCTAAGACGCTTAATGTCCTTGCTTGATTTATATGAGGTGAATTCTTGTTGTAATGGACCATGAAAAATGTTTATGCAAATGAAACCCTTTTGTTTATGTTTAAATGGTTTTCTGAGAGATCCCTAGTGATTGTAGACTTAGACTCGAGAAAGAATCCTGGTTCACTACAATCGATGCTTTGATACCAACCTGTCACACCCGCTCATAGCGGAAGCGCGAGGTGTGATCTGGTCGGTTTTCATTGCATAATATCGAAATAAGTGAACATACTATATGAATAAAACATGCTCCAATGCCATTACATAGTTGTTTCAAAAGAATACACAAGAGTTTAAGTGTATCAGTTACAAACCATTAACTGAAAGGTAAATTGTCTTAGTTTCATACAACAGAACGAAAGTTTTAAACTACTAAGGTTTAGACCACTATATTACCGCAAAGAGGAGGTATATAATAGGCAAACCCTCCAAAAGATGGCATAGAGTTCTGATACTTGTATCCTTGTCTGACATGGTCCATTAATTCCCTGAAATACATGTTAAGTTGAAAACATCAACAATAGTTGGCGAGTTCATGCAGTTTAGTTGTAAAAGATGTATTTGTAAAATGTATGAAGTAGTATGTAAAGCGTCAATGAAATCGTTGATCATTAATGTTTTGCAAGGACATTAATATATGTGACAAAAAAGGAAGCAATCCAAACCTAGACGATTTTATGTCGACTACTACCGACTGGGACACAAACGCACTCTTCTGTATGGGTCCACGACCAAGAGTGGGGCTGGCCGAAACCCATTAGATCAAACCCCTTGTACCTAGGTCCAAACTGGATTAATGGTGCTTAGTTGTATAACCCTATTCGCACATGATCTATGGTGTTTCATTCCATGACTTAACATACAATTGAACATGTATTTTCCTCGATAGTTGTAAAGTTGTAAAGCATTTAAAATGAATAGAGGACATGAACTCACAGAATTGCGTTCGTGAATTGTAAGTACTGTGATCTCACGTGTGGTCGTCTTGAATAGTGTCACGACCTACAAACGTCCTATATTTGTTAGACACTTCGGTCTTTGTAATGACTCATGTACAAGTCTTTTATCTTCAATATGTGTTAAGACTTGTATGTATTTGTTATTCGTTGAACTGTGTCTTAGATGTATTAATTGATAACTGTTTAGTATATATATTTCGCCAAATATATATATTCTTGTATCTTGTTGTAACACCTCGTAAATTTCATGTCCAATATAATATCGACACGTGTCATGGGCTTTAAACGTGTAAAAGATTACTTATGAGGGACTAAAGTTGACAAACGAAGGATCTACGTGCGTAAAAGGATTCAAAGGGTCAAAAATGGATAATTATACCTTTCAATAACCCTACACGATGTTTGTACCCTTAAACGAATGAATTATGGATCATACGAAGCCAATTGTGAAAGAAAGTGAGAGATTACAAACTACAGGGGTTAAATGTGTCAACATGTTTAATTTTAACCTCTGAGTGACCTTTTAGCAAACCCGAAGCTTTGTAACGACTAATTATACTCACTAGAATAAGTGATAAAAATTTCACAAGGTTTCGATAAAGTATGAGAAAGTTATGATAACATTCGTATATGAGGGGTTAAAAGCGTTAACGTTGAAATTTAAGGCTTTTCGGGTGATCATAAAACTAACCAAGGACTTAACGAAGTTTGGTTATGCCTTGGAGCCCATCAAAGTTAACTTGGAGGGTTAAAAATGCAAGAAATAAAGTTAAAACCACGTTTAAAAGGATCAGGGGCCAAAATGCAAAACTTGAAACTTGTTTTAACTTGTTCTAGGCCCCCATACCGGCCGCGTAGACCATGTATGGGTCTTACGCGGGCCGCATGACCTTCCGCAGCGACAGAAACACAGACAGATGCCTGTAAAGGCTGTGTAACCGACTTAGATGGCTTGTTTTACATACCAGGGGCTGCCCCAATGGTATTTCATGCACTAGGGACACTTGTATTGATCAGGGATCATGCATAGACTTATTTGGAAGGATCTTGTTGCATCTAATTTCATATATAAGCTCCCCTTTGTTGCAACATTGGACTTGCACATTCAAAAATCATTCAAGGCATTCTCTGGAGCTTCTCTGGTCTTCTTCAAGTTTCCTTAAAATCCATTATCGTGCTTAGGACTATTGTAAGCTTCCTTAACCTTTCTTAATTCAGTTTTACTTAGTTTAATAGCCTAAAGTCAAACCGTCGTAATTAAGGTTTGACTTCGTGATTAATCATAATTTGTCCAGTCAAATCTCGAATTGAAAGTACCTATGAGTTGGTAATTATGTGGGTAATAAACCCTTAAAAGGGTACTCTCTGATTCCCACTCTAACTAGGTCAATTGTCGGGTCAAAGTTAATTATAAAAAGTCAACAGAAAGCTAATTTTCAAATAAACACATAATTAGCAATGTAGAAGCCATGCAACCTGTTTTATCATTAATATAACTCGGTAATTAATGTAAGAACATATCTAAACATGTTCAACCCGACAATTTTCAGTTTAAGCTCGGTTCGGAACCGAAAGTCGCATAAGCGGACTTTTGCTTTGACTTTCAGTTCTGACCCACTAGAGCATAGTTTAGAAATTCCTTAGAGCTTTATTACGACCAGGTTACATATTAGTATAACCCTCTGTGATTATACAACTTGGTTCATTAGTTATCCGATTCATATGCATGTTTCCGTTATATGCCTAAATGTTGACCGTTATGCCCTTTTGACCTTAAAATGATGTTTTTGAAAATGTGAAAGAATAGAAACCTTTATTACTGAAATATAAACATGTTCCTAAGTTTTCACATCAGTTTGAGAACTAGATTAGGAGTTATGCTCAATAGCGTAATTAGAAAGCTTTTTATTAATTAATCGGCGTAATTAACAT